>NKYR01000079.1:0-188134 GCA_003184365.1 Evernia prunastri
ATATAGTGGGAGAGTGTGCCAAGACCCTAGCCCATAGGGCTACTTGCCAAGTGCCTGCTTGACACACTCGTAACAGAAGACGACGACGACCTGGACGCGTCAGAATACGTGAGACGACTTCACTCGCCGTCGCTAGAATCACTGTTATTCTTCTCCTGATTGAGAGTCATATTCTCGTCAGAGTACGCGTCAGGGACGAAACGATCGATGCCCTCGGGGTTGCTACCGTATCAATCCAACTCCTCCTAAGTATCCTCGAAGCCCCCGATCTGAGAAGACTGACGAACTCAGCGATCTTGAGAGAGCATAGTGAACGGCGGGGTGAAGAGCGGGGTGAAGTTGTGGATAGCTTCAAAAAATAGGTGGGCGACAGCGAGGTATGGGGATGATGGGTGGAGCAGGTAAGTGTGCTGCTCAAATTACTATGAAAGCGCCTTACTAATCAGAGCAGTGCGGCTATACCGGCCTAATGTCTCCCCGGTAATATTACCGTGGGGTTGGCTGAGCTTTAGAAGCACCCGGCTTTTGTCGATCCTCTGAGCCTCCAACGCTCCGTGTCATTGTTGTTATGTATTCTCACTATGAATGGATTTACTGCACATCGTGGAGGTTGAAGGTCTCAATGGCATTGTGCTGCAGTCTGTTGAGCAGTTGGAGTACTCTTTATGCTTGCAGTACTTGCGGAAGGAGCCTGTCCGCTTTCTCATCTCTGGCAAGATCGCAACAGAGAGAACATGTGTGTGGCACTTCTCTCCAAAACCACTAGAGTATTCTCTGGTTGGGTCTCTTCAGGAGAAAGCCACTCAGCGGACATGTACAAGTCCCGCGACCTATATGAGTCGCTTCCAGATTCCAGCTTGTAACTTCACTGACAACCGTCTACTCTATGCGCTTGAGGCTAGAGAATTGCTACTTGGCCCATGAGCAATATGCGAATCAGGCGTCTTTCTTCTTTTTGTTTCTTGTCCTTTTGCTCATTTGGAAGAACACAACTGTTACCATGTTTTCCATACCTTTTCTCCTGTCCTTTCAGATTGTGGCAGCATTAGCCGCCCCTCCTCTGCTTGAAACGGTCAATCCTACTTTGGTCGCGAGCAACGCTGATATTGGTGCCTCCCCTCTTAACTCTACTGCCCTGAGTGAAACAGATGCATCAGCAGCTCGAGCCCTATCCCTAGCAGGTGTACACAGTGTTCTCCCTTCCCATGCCTCTTCTGTCCTCAGTACCCCAAGGCATGCAACCGACCACCCAGATCAAAGTGGATCCTATCCCTCGTTCTAACCGATATACGATTACAGAAATGCCACCGTAGGAGCGATCCCGGGCGTCGTATACACCGCCCCCGGCACGCGGACGACCCTTCACATGAGATTCCGCGAGGATATGCCGCTCCACAGGAGCAGCCTCGGCAGTTATCTCCTTTTCACGCACGACCAGGTTGAAGCGCACATTAATGGATCGGGGGATGGCTGGCTTTTGCCTCCAGACGACCCTTTTCGTCGACACTGGCACGGTTCGTGTTCGGGAACGCTCAACCTACTCTTCCGGGCTGATTGGTGCGTGCCAGTTTCTTACTTCATAGCGAAGAGTTCGCCCCTGCCTGTGTCGGTAGGGGAAGCGCATCTTACCTACGGGGTCTTGAGGGATGCATTGACGGGTGAGAGCTTTTGTCCTCCCGCCATTCCGTCTGGTTGTTGAACGATCTCCGCACAGGTTTCTTCGATGTCATGTACGTCGGTACACTGGGTGCTATCCCGATCCCTTTCGGCTGTTACTGCAAAATAGAAGACGCTCACGAGGATTTGGTGGGAACTGCAGTGATCTGGCCTGCCCCGATTTCTACAGAGGATTCTTGACCTAAGTTGAGCAAGCGGAGCACACATCCTTTCTGAGTGTATCCAAACCTTCCAAATTGCTTTGCTGCGCTTGGAGTGTTCTACATTGAGCCTTGACTAAGGTCACTCTCAGTAAAGAGGAGTTGCTCCAACCCTGAAGCCTCAATGATCCGCTGCACATTACCCCACTTTTCCTTTCTCCCCACGTCCCAAATCTCGAACCATTTCTGCATTCCGTCTTGTTCATACCGCAATCGGAACCTCAAGTCGTCATTTTCCGTCATCAAGGCTTCAATCTCCTTTTTTTGATCACTCCTTCGCTCCCTTTCCCCCCAGCCGTACACCGGTCCACAGAGAATGCCAGGCAACGTGTGTCCTCCCCCCTTAGCAACTCTCTCATCGAACCAACATCCCTCTCCAGCTCCGCCCACCCTCTCAACCAAAGCCTGCGTGCACCGCAGCCGCTGACCAAAGATGCCCCCCCTCCCGCCCCCCCTACCCCGCCTTTCCAACGTCCGATGGCAGCAGAGCCAAAAGCACCCCCCCCCCCCCCCCCCTGGCGGTGAGACGGGGAACCGACGATCTTCTCTTGAAAAGCACCGATCGTCTTGCAGCGTCGAGAGCAGCAGGCAGGCAGGTAGGCAGAGCGGCTGGGTACGTGTCTTTTCTTCAAAACTCGAAGACGAAGAGCGTGGGCGCGGCGGTGCGTTTTTTGAAAGAGGGAGCAGGCCAGTTTGGGAAGAGGGGGAGGGGTCGAGGTGGCGGTTGCTCTTGGTGACGAGCGTGGTGAGGAGGGGGCAGGAGCAGGCCGAAGCGGGAGGGGGGGGGGGCTCTGGGTCGATGTTGGGACGGAGGTTGGTGCGGTAGGGGAGTAGAAAACCCTCAAGCAGGCCGCGTCCGAGTCTTCGTTGGGGTCGTAGTCGGTGGCGTTGGCGTGGGGATGGAGAGGTGCTTTGCGCGCCATGCTTGGGCCGTGATTTCTCTGTATGGTTCTATAAGTCGCGGTGCGTTCGTGCCAGCGGCATGGTTGAGGATCGACAAACGTAACCTTACTA
Organism: Evernia prunastri; assembly: GCA_003184365.1. Classification (NCBI taxonomy): domain Eukaryota; kingdom Fungi; phylum Ascomycota; class Lecanoromycetes; order Lecanorales; family Parmeliaceae; genus Evernia; species Evernia prunastri. Next base: position 2,892 of record NKYR01000079.1, read on the forward strand.
AGATCTCTTGATGTAAGCTACTTTATCGTCTCCTTCATTCTAAATTTATTATCAATCACTGCAGCTACCTTTCTTGACCGTTGGCCTGCTATTGCACCTCAGGTGACTTAGTGTATTCTCGAGCAAACAAAATATATGCTGTATGCTATTGATGTGGTATCCACGTCTCAAAAATCTATGAGCAGATTGCAGCGACCAGACTGCAGAGCTTCGGAATGCAAATGCCTCATGCCATGTAGCAACTTGACAACAGGGAATTAGCAACCACATATCCCAACAGCAACGCTTTTCCGCTCGGCCTCGTACTCCAGCTTGCAACTCCTCCCGTGCTCCAAACCTGCTCTCTCCAGACCGTGACCAACTTGGATGAAGTTAAGGAACGAATTGACAAGCATAATGTGCAAACTTGGACTGTGCCGGCAACCAACGCCAGCTCAAATTGAGCCGCACCATTCACTCTGTTGCTGATGGACTGCCTGGGGATGAAGACCCAGGGGGTCCACCGAAGATAGAGCGATAAGATGGTGTCGCGCTCCTTGCACTCCCAAAATGGAGAACTCTTCTAGTTCTGGGCGTACTCAGGACCTCGCGCGTTCGTCGGGTCCGGGGTTCCTGTCTCGACTTGGCTTGAATCGTCTACGGAGCCATCGGCTTCGAGGTTCTCCTTTGGTATATCAGTGCCAGGAGAAGCGGGGTTCATACCAACGATCTTCTTTATGAGCGGAGTCCTGTTGGGAAGGTCTTCGTGTACGGTGATCACAACGCCTACTCTCGATGTGCGCTTTCTCAATTTCAAGTCTGTCCTTGGAGTTTGTGGCTCACCAGATCTATCGTGAGGGCCGACTTTTACACCCGACGTCGTTGTTCCCTTGCCGTGTGGGTTGAAATCGGCCAGCCCCCGATCAGCCGAGGTGTTGAAGTCCGTGGCGCTACCTTCAAAAGACACCGAGCTGAATTCATGGAGGGTGTTATCCGGGACTTGTTCGAAAGGTTCAAAACTTCTCGCGACTAAGCCAGCGGTAACTTCCTGGTCGAATTCCTCCCTTAAGGACTGCTCAACAGGGAACAAGAGCTCCTCAAGTGCTGCATCACTCATGATCGAGGAATGGACACGTTCTCCTCGCATACTCTCTACCAGAGTGTCCTCAATCTCGGTGATCACACCTAGCTCGTCATCGTACTCACGATTGGCGAACCTCGTTCGCTCTGTGTCGACTTCCAAGCCAGGTCGCCGTTTCGCAATGGACTTGTCGTGATTGGTCCCTCCATTCTGGACATGTGGCGTACTGACAGGTGTTTTTGAGTCGCCCATGTCTTGCTCCTTGTCCACCGCTCTCTGGTAATCACCATTATCTGTCACATGTTCTGCTGCTTCAGCTGCATACCCGAGGATGTTGGAATTGCCGGTGGTATTGGTCCCCTCCACGACGCTGTCTTTTTCGTGTCTCCAGTATCTTGAGCCTCGCTTAACATCGTAAACATCGAGCCTTTCGGTCTTTGATAATGTCCAGTCATTTTGATTGACCGGCTCGGGCCTGCTAGCGAAGTGGTTCTGAAGACCAAGCCGAACGCTCTCGTAGCGAGCTTTCAATAATTCGGTACCTTCCTGGCTGTTGAGCTCATCAAGGGTGATTATGCCCTCGTCGAAAAGTACTTTCTTGACGACGAGGTTCCAGTCTTGGGGTAAAGTCTTGCTATCAAGCGGCGCACCTTTCTGAAAGAGATAAACGCAGCGATCCATCTCTGCAATTTCAGCCCAAGTAATCGAGGTTCGATTCAGGTATGGGTTTTGCAGTTGAGACCAGGCGGGTGCGACTGAAATGTTAGGGCCATCCAACTCGGGCTCATCGCGTACAGAACGCCTTGTCAAGGATTTTGATGACAGTTTTGCTAGCTGTTTCGTGTTCGTTCTTGCATAGGATGCCAACTTGCTGGAATTTTTGCTTGTAGTGGCTGAATGTACTTTGGACTTCAATCGCTTTGCACTAGCGTTTGGACGAAGGGTAGAATCCATTACATGGTATCTGGAGCAAGCAGTTAGCCTCGGTAAGGACTGACTGCTTATGACTTGGGTCATCATACTTCATGTCGTAGTTCGGTGTATCTTTGGAGGACGATACTCGTGTGGATCGACGCTGACCTGGATCAGTTGAGGTGGTCTTACCCTTCAGTTCAGAGATTCTATCGACATCTTGATGGGGGTTGAGATCAGATTCCACATTCATAGAGTCTTCTTCTCCATCCTTGAGCGTCGAAGAAGAGTCACCGGACTTCTTGCGAATTACCTTGCCCTGGCCGTGCTTTTTGGAAGCACGCGTTGAGAAAGCATTATCTTTTAGCATTTGATCCAAAGGATGCCACTTTGCGCTGTAAATTGGCGTCTCGCCTTGATAAATGTTGCGAGACGACCGACGGCGATGAGGGGTTTTTGAGGTTACCTTAGCTCTTGTAATGTCGTTCATGTCGTCTTTGTCAGTCTCGTCGTCACTGTCACTGGACTCTTTCGAAACTTCTTTTCCTTTCGCTCGTCTCTTTGCTGAATATTTCGGGCGGAGGACATCATCCATTGGATGATGCTTCATGTCATAGCTCACGGTACTGTGTCCATGTCCACGCGTAAGTCGCTGATACCTCTCCGGGCGTTCACTTTCATCTTGCGAATGCTCTGACAGGCTGGATGCTTGAGGGGAAAGAGAGATGATATTATGAGGGTCAATGTCCCACGAGTCTGCCTTTCGTTTAACCGTCTTCGACCTTTCGATCGGACTTGGCGTACCAACATTCGACTGGATAGCTGAATTGTAGTAACTTGGATCTCTCTTCTTGGAAGTAGCGCTGGTTGTATCATCATCCGACTTGCCAGAGAAATCACCAAGGTCGTCGTCGCCAGAATTGGTAGAGGCACCACTGGAATCGTCATCATTAGCGTTGTTGGAGGCATGACCAACGCTAGGTCTAGTATTTGTGCCCGGATGGCTTTGACTCCGCTTAGTGACACTGGCATCACTAATAGACTCATCAGAGTCATCATCGACATCGGATTCAGAGTCTGAAAGAACGATGCGTCTATTCTGAGAAGCACAAGTAGTCAGCGACCAGTGTAAGGTATCAAGCATGGGGGAGTTCGCTAGATGAGCACAGACATTCCTTGGAGGCCTCATGGTGTTGGTTGTGGCTGGATTCTTCAAGCTTTGCAATTTGATGAAGCTGTCAATCTTCTCATGTCAGCAAGTACTTCTTAAGCATCCATACTCTGCCCTTGGACGCGTCGATCTACACCTTTGAACATGGGAAGGGCTTTCTGTACCAACCTTTGCGGGAGTAGCAAGGCCCTCAAACGCCAGAGTCGTCTTCGCTCAAACCAAGCCCATCTCAGGTCAATGTCAAAGCCATTGAATGTGCAGGAGGCTAACGAATGGCACGGAGGAGTGGGAGAGCGTCTTGTGGTTATTGGACAAGAGACGGGAAGGTAGGTGTATGGTAGATAAGATGGAAGGAGCAGCAGGTGAGGTCGTGGAAAAATCTGGGGCTTTCCAAAATGAAGTAGTAGTGAAGTCACCTTTGCCAAGGTTTGCTAGCTGATTTCGGACTTCACATCAACATGCACATCAAAGGTAACATTCACCCACCGACTTGGACATTGGGCTGACTAGTAGAGCTAGGGCTGGTAAGCCGTCGAATCTTCTGAGAAGGAACAGTTGACCCTGCCCACATCTTTAGATATCATAACGAAAACATGGTGGCTGTCACATTCATCACCACAGAATCTCACATGAGGGTGTACCGATGCTCGAGTTCCCGATGCTGTACTTCCTTGACTGTGCTTGTCATTAATAGACCGTTGCCCATGAGGAGCAGCGCAAAACGCCCACGCTGAATGACAAGCCATAGTAGCTGCTGCAGATACGCTAAAGCCGGAAGATACCATGATCGCCATCGCTCAAATAAATACAAGCAGATCAAAAGCTGTCCGAAATTGTCCAGATACGGAGCCACATATGTTGGAACGCAACATCGATTCGCCACATTTGGGAAGCTGAAGAGGTCATACCCTCCTTGCCCGCGTCCTGAAAGCTGATAAATCGATGTGCACAGACCCTGCATCGGAGCAGTCATCGACCTCAATCACACCCGTCTCTGTGAAGCTCATCTCCTTCAACGGCAGGGCACGGTTCACGTTGGCCTCGATATATTTCACCACTGGCAGCTGCGCTTCCTCGACTTTCTTGGCCACGACTTCCTTCTCGTCCCGTTCTCGTGCTTCCTCTTCTTTCAGCCTCTCCACTTCTTTTTCCGCTATTGCTCGGCAATTTTCAAATTTCTGTCTTATGCCTTCAATCTCGACTCGACAATCTCCGTCTCTCAAGAACTGATGTGCAGCCACTTCGCACAAATTTTGTGTGATCTCGAGGTCTTTGTCCGCTTCGTCAAGCGTTGGCAGTTTGTCATCGGCAGCGAAGTCTGGGCCAAGTGATCGACGTCCGAGGCCAGCTAACATTGTCTTGGGATTCAGCATTGAAAATTCTCCAGCAGCGGTGTTTGAATTCTCATCCATGACTAGTGACGCCATGCGGGCTTTAAAGGTGGCGGCCCTCTTGCCTTTGCGAAGGTTGTTGCGTGCGCCGGCAATGCTGCGGTAGAGGGATTCGAAGGATTCTTGAATGACAGAGTCATAGTAGACGACTACCATGCTTTTTGTACGGTATCGGGGTTGACCTGACAGGACGGAGAGGTTGGACCCTTTCCGCTTTCGTGCGTTGTTGGCGGCATTTCTAGCACGAGATGCGTGGGAGAGGCATTGATGAGAGGGGTTGGGCGGCACGTAGATTTCTGTAGCTTTGGCGACTGTCTCTCCTTCAACGGCGTGGTGTTGGACAGGGCCTTCGTGAAGAGATTCGGTGGAAAGGTTCTTTTTCGTAAGCAGTTTGCTGCCGTGACGGGCCATTTCCAAGAAGCGAGTATTGTGCTCCGCAACGATGACGATGAGTTCATCAAGTTTTGAGAGCCACGAAGGCACACTGTCTTGGAGATGGACGAAGCTCTGCAGCGGGTCCATTTCCATTGCCATGACTGAGATTGGTGTATAGACGGATTGCGCTAGCGGAGAGGCGATGTTCTCGTGTAAGTCGTAAGCGGGTCGTTCAAATCATGAATGCATTTTCGTTCTTGTAATCATCAACGTTGCGGACGTCCGAGAAGTTATTGCTTCTCGAAAGAGCACAGATGGGTAAGTGGGGGGGCTGGTAGGTGGATGTGTAGGGCGGGCGGTTGGCAGAATGAATGAATGTAGAGAGAGTGGTGGAGTATGGATTATTGATCGATTTGCTTGCAGTCTTCTTCTCTTCTAGGGCATGATAAATGATTGAAAGTGAAGGGGATAAAGATGGAGTACGCTGTATGCAAGAATAATGATGGTGAGGGTGAGAATAGGAGAGTGAGAGTAGAGCAAGTAGTAGCGGGCTGGAGTGCTGGAATGCTTGGTATGCTGGAGAGGTGTTACAGACATAGGTAGGTAAATTGGAAGCGGAGGTGGGAGGAAGAATCAATGATCTTCAAAGGCATTTCCCGAAAACATTTAAGCGGCATTTTCCTTATTTGCTTGCTGGCTTTTGCCGATCACAATATAATTCAAAGCATCCTTTTTTTCACTTTTATCATTTAGGTATTGTTATTAATATTACTTTATGGATTTTGGATTGAATCCTTTGATATATAAAAAGGTCTACCTTACCTACAAAGTCTACGATACGATACCATACCCTTGAATTAATGTAAAGTAGTGTGTTGGTGACAGCAGCTTAACGTTAACGCCGGCCGATCTACACCACTTCTCGCACGTGTCTGCCTCCCACATTATTCCCATCATTCATATCAAGGCAAGCAAGGTCAACAACAGCTTATATATATCCGTACAGAGACTGAGAGATACATTTGACTTCACTGTCAATCAAATAAATCAATAAATGATAATTTTATTAACATGAAACTCAGTATCCCTTTAGGTATGTATGGTATTTGGAAGACAAGGGGAATTGATCAATTGGAGAATTGGAGAAATAGGTTTCGGTGAAGGATGAGGATCGATGATGGATGATTGAGGAGAGCCGTGCGGAGCAGGTGCAGGATGAATGAGAAGAGTGCCGGTGCTAATATTTTAATTAATGCAATGCAAATCCTCATCATTATTATTAAGGTAAGAAAGAAGATACTATTTATTGATGCATCTAAGGTACCTTAATTGCCTCATTATCGCTAGTAACAACCACACAGCGAATGCCACTTCAACATGTACCTTTACTTACTCCAAATTACAAATTACTGCAATTCGAACCCGATCGACGATCATGCTTAAAAGTACTTGCTCCTCCTGCTGGCTGCTTGCTGCTGCTTCCCTTTTTTGTTTTCGACTTCTCTTTTGACTTCTTATCCTTATTTATGCGCCTAAACATAAACATTGTCAAAACACTAATACGTACAAATAATAGTAACGAGAGAATTCATTTATTGCTTCACCTGCTCGAAAAGCGAGAAGGAAAAGATAAAAAAGATAATGAAATACTATGTATTATGTATTACTATCAATTAAATGCTGCAGCTTCGAGAATCGAGCGTCACCAGTCATCACTTATCAGTTATTAATCATCCCACGTCGCCAGCCGCTCCAACCCAGCCCTTCAGCCCGGCCCGCAAGACGGACGTCGGACGGGAGGCTTGAGGCTTCTGTCCATCTTCCCTGTATGCCGCTTTGATCTGCCACTGCCACGAGGCGACAAGGTCAAGGTCCAGGGAGGAAGAAGAAGAAGAAAAAAAGAAGAAGGAATGCACTCTAAACAATTAGTATCCATTCGAACAAAGTATTCAAATCCAGTACCTAAGTTTCTTCCTTTCGGCGGGCTTCCTGACATCCTTGATTCCATTCCATTCCATCCATATCAAATCAGGTCATGCTTGCGCGCTCGCGGCACTCTCTGAATGCTGGTGTGTACTCCGTACTGTGTACAGTACCTACGCTTGTCGCACTTGCTCGTACCGCAGTCTGCAGAAAGGTCCCTATCAATTCCACCCTGCATACGATTATGCCTCATGACGGCAGTAGAGCGGTGCGCTTCAAGCCAAAAGGATTTTGCCAAGCAGCAATGCCAACGCTTTTCAAAATGAGGGGGTGAGGGGGGGGTTGGGCTCTACGGAGTATATTTCAGGAGTGGCATACGGTATGGGGAATTCAGGAATATTGACTAGGTCCAGGATGATGGAACAAGAGAATAACATCCCTCGCACCCTCGATCGCTTCGGAATAACGTCGTCCCAGCTCGCTTGCCTCGCCTACAGTCTTTGGTTTAAAATGCCTATCCTACCTTCGTAAACATATATCTACACGAATGAACATTCGTAACAGTAGCAGCCGCAAGCTGAGATAGACATGTCGGACGAGGAGAAATCAGAAGGACACCTGATAGAGCGCAGGATGTTTCGTAAAACGAGTAAAAGTCATGAGCTTTGCCACCCCGGCGATGCGTCATAGGGCTGAGAGCACTCGTTTTGTCTGTAAAAAGCACTACCTTCTGAACTTCCATAACACACTCGTTGCTCTTGAGCTCCATCATTTCAGGAAACGCAGACAGACGATGTCCGCTCCCCCCTCCGATGCCTTCATTGGCGACGAAAGCCTGGGCGGCAACATCCAGACCCTCCCTCAGGAGCCCTCCCCGGCGGCCCTCGCGGAGACCTCTCCACCTCGCGCCCCCTTTCCTCCTCGATGACTACACCCCCCGCTACCGCCTCTTATCCTCAGCCGACGCAGCACGGAAGAAGTCCGCCGCGCACGCCCACCTCCGGAACTGCAACCTCTGCCCCCGCCGCTGCGGCGTCGACCGCCACGTCCAAACGGGCTTCTGCCTGATCGGCGCGGAAACCGCCACGGTCGACGTCATCGCCCCGCACTTCGGCGAGGAACCCTGCGTCCAGGGCCACGCCGGCTCCGGCGCCGTCTTCTTCTCCGGCTGCAACCTCCGCTGCGTCTTTTGCCAGAACCACGACATCGCGCACCGGCGCCGGGGCTTCGACGCCACGCCGGGGGAGCTGGCGGCGTGGTACCTGAAGCTGCAGGACGTGGGGCGGGTGCACAACGTCAATCTGATCACGCCGGAGCACGTGGTCCCGCAGGTCGTGCTGTCCGTGCTGCGCGCCAGGGAGCTGGGCCTGCGCGTGCCCGTCATCTACAACACGTCCGCGTTCGATTCGTTGGAGTCGCTCGACCTGCTCGACGGGTTGGTCGATATCTACCTGCCGGACTTCAAGGTCTGGACCGAGGCGTCGTCGAAGCGGTTGCTCAAAGCGGACGATTACGCCGGTGCGGCGATGGAGAGCATCAGAGCCATGCACGCCCAGGTCGGCGATTTGTGCTTCACCCCCGACGGGATCGCCAAGAAAGGGCTCCTGGTGAGGCATCTCGTCATGCCGGGCAAAGAGGACGAAGGACGGGAGATAATGCGATGGCTTGGTGATAACATTTCCCGGGATGTTTTCGTCAACATCATGGAACAGTATCATCCTGATGCTCACGTTGGTAAGACCTCGAGGTCTTCGTCGCCATTTTCGGCTCTCGCATCATTGGAAACGCCTTCAACGATTGAGCCTGGTAATAATGGACCTTCGTCCGCGCGGTATAGCGAAATTAATCGGACTGTTACTGGACAAGAAGTATCCAGCGTGCGCAGGGCGGCAGAGGAGGCCGGCTTATGGAGATTCTGTGACCCTGTTCGTCATGACGGTTTCAATCTATGATGTTGCCTACGTAGCACGACCGGCCTTGAACCACTGTTCAATACAGGGCATTCCATTGAATAGGCACAGTCCTTCGACGAAAGACATGTCTAATTAGACTGATGATAAGATGACAATATGCTATTATGTATGCACCTATCGCAATCTAGCAACCTGATCTATGGCGTGACAAGAATACAAGCAAGTTTGACAATGACCCAAGCAATTGCGATATCGAACCAAGCAATTTCTCCGCCACCCAAAGCGGAGCCGTAGCTAAGTCTTTACTCGAGATTAATCGAAAATGGGAACAAGAGACTGTCTTCCACCACGCAATGTCTCCGGGGCCTCTCTCGGACAGCCTCAATCCAGATGGAAGAAGCTGAGAAACCACTGGATGAATGCAACAAGAGCCGCCTGTTCTTGCTGCTGTTCCGTTTCCGCCGCTGTCGAGGAAGCTGTTGGAATACCTATCGTTTCCGGAGGACTCCCAATAATGATGGGTGCTAGTGACGACGCAACAGATGATGGCACTCCTCCCGAGGTCAGTACACCAATGATGGACGAACTGAGCTCCTGGGGTCCTGGCAATGTAGTCAGAGAAGAGGTTGACGGAGAATAGTCTGCCGTAGATGGAGATGTCGTTGCGGTGAAAGCAGGCGAAGATACTGTGTTTGGTAGACTCGAGACTAGCGTCGTGGTGAACGCCACGACGGGTTCAGGAGGACTTGGCGGCGTTGACATTGAGGATGACTGTGCTGGGCTAAAAACAGAGAGACTCGTAGAAGGCAACAACAGAGTAGTACCACTGCTTGAGCTTGTTTGCACCGCAGATGTTGTGACTGCGGTAGAGGATGTTGTAACTTGAATGGGGCTGATCTCTGAGATCAATGCAACTGTCGACGATGACTGCGAGGCGCTCGGTTGCGAGGTAAAAATGCCCACTCCCGCAGAATCATCTGAGATGGTTGCCGGTGGAGACGCAGACAAACTTGAAGGCAAAACGCTCGTCGATGAAAACATAGATTGCGATAATGATGTTGTGGAAGTGCTTGTGGACAACGAAGCCGTCGATGTGGCGACAGCGGAGACAGCGGAGACAGCGGAGATAGCTGAGGTGGTTGTGGAGGTTGCAGCTGTGCCCAAAACTGAGGGAACAACAGACTGACTTGTTGAGACTGCTGAAAAACTCGCAGGAGAATCTGGTGCTGAAGTGTCTACAGAAGGCACTGTAGAAGTCGTGGGCGGCACAACTGACACTGAAGAGCTGCCCAGGACTGTGGATTCTGCAATCGTTGACAAGGGTACAGTTGCTGAAGGCGATGTCGGGACAGTGCTCAATGATGCAGACACTCCTGAAGAGGTTACCAGGGCTGTTGACACAGTTTCAGTCGATGACGACGACGATGTCATATCAGCGTTGCTTGACGTAGCAGCCCCCAAAGACGTTGCTAGGACTGTCGACAAGGCTGTGGATGTTGAAGACGGTGCCGGCACAGCGCTCGAAGAGAGGTTATCTGCCTTTATAATGTCGGCTGCCTTCGCCAGCGCGTCAGATTGGTACACACAGAAACTATAAGCAGGCTCTCTACCTTCTCCGCTACTCCGTATACAACAGCTTGCAAATGTGCAGCTGGAATCATTGGGAAGATCCCCGCGTCGACAACTCTCAAATTCTGCGTACCTGCAATGATCGCGGAGTCAGCATGGCCTCTTTAACGCAGAAAATGGAGTCATGAGACGGCTTGCGGCGAGAAAAGAATCATCCTATTCCCCAAAACACGTGTTTCCAACCCAAGTTGGTAAACAAGGAAGAGCAACTTGCAATACATACCCCAGACCAGTAGGTGCGAATCTACGACACCACCTTGCTCAAGTGGGAGCATTGCCAATGTGCCACTGGGGTGGAACTCCGTGCGTATTCCGGTGTTGATCACTTGATTGAGCGCATCTTCATCAGCGTCAACAGGCGGTACGAATTGAGCCGCCTGCAGTTCAATCATAGGAGGAGTGGCAAGAATTTGTCGATTGAACAGTAGTGCCTCGATGAGGACTTGTCTATCGACAGGGTTGGTGAGCCATCGAGGATCGATAGCGGGTGGCTGGAACGGGTCGGCAGCCTGAATGAAACAAGTACCGCGAGAAAAAGGATGCATTACTGATACTGTTAAGCTTCCAGCATTGTTGTTGATGATCTCGTATGCTGCAACGGTCGTTTCCGCCAATCGTGTTACCAGAGATTGCTTCTGTGCGGTGAAGCCAGCAATGATCGTAGGGTCCGAGCCAGCAACCAGGTATTCCGTAGGGTTTTGGCTGCTGGCGTTGCTGAGGATGCTGGCTGAAATGTTGCTAATCAACGGCAGAGGGTTGAACGCCAAAGCATTTGGGGATCCAGCAGTCCAAGGGCCTAAAGTGTCAACTGGGATACAGAGCCAGAGGTCGACATGCTTGCTTACCAGTCTTGTCTGTGTCATATTCCTCTTCAGCTTCCATATTGTAGGTAGCATTGGTCGTTAGCTCTGTTGGCGATGGATAGCTGGCGTTGTTATCTACCACCTTCATCAGCGTCCATCAACCAGTGTTCATGAATTGGCAAAAACGTACACGGGTAAAATGTTCCGACAAGGGGGTGGTCTTGAAGGTTACTACCCACACCTGGCAGATTGAGCGCTACACTGATGTTGTACTGATTGAGCAAAGCCTCCGGTCCAATGCCGGATAACTGTAGAAGCTGTGCGGAGTGTAATGCACCGGCAGCAACTATGACTTCTCTAGTGGCGTAAACTGTTTGGCGTGGAGAAGAAGCGTTGGGTGCGAACTTGAGAGGATCAGCTGAATGCACGAAAAGGAAGGACTGTCACCTACTTCAACTCCAGAAACTCTCAAGCTGGAAGTGCCAGGGTCCTGTCTACGGGCAAACCGAGGAGGCGGCTGCCCTGATAGTGGAGGAGTACTCCCACCTGGACCGAAGCCGAAGCCCTGATTGTTACCTGAGGCAGGCCCGTTGCCATTGTCGTTGCCACCAGAGATTGGGTTGTCCACTTCGCCATTGCCACCAGTACCTTCGATCAGCACTCGTGTCACGTGCTGTCCAGTGATGACATGGAAATTGCTTCGAGCGACGTAGGGGTCGAAGTAGGTTCGACGAGCATCGGAACGTGTTTGGTTGTTCGGGTCAATGTCTGTAGGTACGAAAGCAGGCCCGGCAGAAGTACCATCATTGGGGTCAAGTTGTGTCGGTAGACCAAGGAGGTTCATGCCAGCGAAGAGATTGACTAATTCAATTAGATGCAATGTGACCTAGAGCAGACCGGAAGGTATACATACTGGATTGAGGATAGAAGTACTTGGGATAGCTGACCTGCACAGGACCAGATGTTCCATGAACAGCAGGGTTATAGTGGATTGAATACTCTTCTGCAATTTCGTCGGAGTACACAGGGGTATATGTCTCGCTCTAGGGCATGTGTTAGATACCATTGCAGAGAGCTATACGAGGGACTTACCTTCATGAAGTATGGCAGGATGCCAGCCCAGCCCCATCCAGGATTCCCAAAGGCTTCCCAGGCATCGAAGTCATCGGATCCACCTCGGTTCCAGCACATGGCATTCAAGATGCTACCGCCACCAAGGACTTTGCCCTGCGGCATTGGCCGAGTGCTGCCGTCGAGTTGGGTCTGTGGCACAGTTTCAAGATCCCAATCGTAGATACCACCGATGTCAGCTCCCACGTAGACAGGATCCTGAATGATTGCTTCATAATGATCCCTATTGATGTAAGAGATAGCACTGGTTCATGGAAGAGAAGATACTAACGCGTCACCGGCTTCGATGCAAAGGACAGTGCGAGATGCAATTTCCGAAAGTCGATTACTGACCACAAGCCCGCTAATGCCACAGCCGACAACGATGTAATCATAGGACTCAAGGAGTGGCTCATTGATGTCTCTTCCGTGAAGATGGGCTCCAATAGCTGCCGATGTCAAGCATAATGGAACAGCCAGAAAGGCTGGCGTGAACCGTACCATGACAGGCAGCAGCGAAAGTGAAGTAGTGGTTGCTCTGTGATTGCCGGAAAGTAACAGACGACGAAGGGTGAAGGAACGTGTAGAGTCTCAAAAATGAGTGAATTGAGGGCTGGGGGAAGATTTGGAGGGGCAAGAAGTGGAAGGCAAGAATATGAAGGACGAAGAAGGTGGATGGTGGAGTGGAAAGTGTTGAATGGAAGTAGGTAGTGGCAGTGGCATTGGTAGCTTCGTTACCACATTTTAGTCTAATTTTGAACGTCTCATACTTCAGCGCGAATGCTCCTTCTAATTCCTAACCTTGAGTCTCGTCCTCGCACTGAATGCTTCCATGTCAGGCATTATCATGTAGATTCCCTTTTCCCTAATTCCTTTGGGCAATGCTCGTAGGTCTGAAACTAAGCCCACGTTCACGTAAAGCAACATCTTGCAAAGTTAGTATCAGTGATCACAGTGTTGAAATTCCAAGGCACCTAATTCAGCTCTTCCCATTTCATTCAAAGCTTTGAGCCTGGTTCACCGTAGAGACGAATCACCCATGTGATGAGAACATTGCTAGAGGATTATAATACTTGAGCTTAAGCCTCTAGGCAATGACGTTCTCCTTCGTTCAACTGACTCAGCTCCTCATTCCTTCTACTATATCCGATAAGGCCTCGGCCAAACGGTATGGTTTTCTGGAGAGGATATTCCCATGCCGCACTCGAACAACGGTCTTCTGCCATTCTGCTGGTTCTCCTGGGACTCGGATAGGCTTGTATACATCTACTGATGGTATAAGCCAGGTATCCAGAGCCCTGACCTCTACACAGCATTGCCGAAAGAAAGGCGGTAGTTTGATTATTGCTTATTTGCTGATGGCGTGCCGGGAAACAGATGTGTTGGTGAGTAAGAATCTAAAGCGTTCATCATGCATATTGAACAGGCCGCGCGAGATTTCATGCCAGAGTGTCACTCCCTCACTGTACCTGTGTCTGGATCTGTGCCTCAATGATGGTTAGCGAGCGTGGTGAAGCACCAAATAAAAAAGTAGAGTCAGCCACGCTTACCTAATAGGTTATCCTTCAGTGCGCGGCGGAGAATATTCTTGGCGCAGTCGTCCAACTACAAGTCATCCCCAACTTCCGTTGATAGCATCACTGCATTTTCCTGGCATAGCTCAACCTGGAGAAACAACTCGGAAGGGTTTCGAATGTACTTGCAAAGACCATTGAGCCTCGGCGCAGGGATTCTTCGCTCTTCCGGCGCTTTGAATGAGACCAGGACATTCAATGGAGTTGATTGGACAAGCCATCGGCTCTGTAGTTGAGGCTGTCCCATCTCTGCCTGTTCTGCTTGCCTGATGATGATCGGACTTTGTTTTCCGAGTGCTCCTACTCTCTTCCTCCGCATTGACATACACACTCGCCGTCATTTACAGCATGACGACCTGAGCCTCTTAGGGATTTAGATATTCGCAGGCCGTTAACCTCGTGCTTTTCAAGACAAGTCCTCACTCTGAGAGCTTTAGTAGGCCGTCATCATCCGAGTTTCAGTTTCTCAGTCATCTCTTCTTTCCATTTACCTGATATCAAGCTCCGCGACCATCGCATCTAACCCTTCTTTACCCCTGGGTTGGTTGTTGGTCTTTACCATATGTTTAACATGTGGCCTCCCGTAACTGGGGGTTTGAGATCTCCTGTGGAGTAGCCCTCGTCCCTCCTACTGCCAACTCAGTGTTTCCAATATAGGGCGACTTGGCTAGAGTTGTTCAGTGCTTGACGCTCCACAGGTAAAGGAAGTCACGTCGTGCTGAAGGCCGGAATTATAGCTGTAGATTGTTGGGGCTAGATAAGTTCGTTGGTTCGTGTCCACGGATGTCGAGCAGAATTTCGTTGAAGCCAGGAGCGTACAACTTTGTGTCCACTTCTGAGTCGGATGACCCGAGCATAGGCTGCTTATTATGTTTGAGCCCTTTGCTGTACTTTCTTCGAGTGTTGAAGAGGGTGGGCACGGGACTCTCGATGTCGACCATGGCGCTATTCAGAATGCCTGCTTTCCTCAAAAGAGGTTGGTTCAGATCAGATTCCTGTTTGATTGAGAAGCTCAATGTGAGCTTCAGAAGTGGAGGATGGCAGAATTTTGGGGTTCTGCTCCTCATCACAGCGCGATGAAGACTTATCGCGGCCTAGAGACGCGCTAGCTTTTGTCAACACAGCGGCTAGCAAACTTGACCAAACGGAGCTTTACTATCTTTCGACTCTTGGCTCATTATCATAGCTACAGCTCAACTCTCTAGCTTTTCTTGACGTTTCGACGAATTTCCAGTCATTTCCGGAGCTTTGCTTGATTACCCAAAGACCAGGCCATACGCAATCAATCACGACCATACTGCTAAAGATACATACTTCACCATGTCCGCATCGTACTCAAACCCTGACACCATGGTGCGCGACATTGTCAAGAGCTACCGCTCTGCCAATACACTGCACCCGGTTGTGTCTGAGCTGTGCGAGTCCCCTGAATTCAAGGATATCTTTTCCCGTAGCTTGAGGCAAGATCTTCATGTGATTCGCCAACGTTCCCAAGTCCTTACCCACCGCGAAATTACCGCTATCCAGAAAGCCTTCGCCGTCCTCATGGAGAAGAAGGAGGATCTCATCCCTGCAGTCGAACTTTACGTGGATGAGATTCTGGGTCTCAAGTTCGTGTCAGGAGCGGACAGAGCTACGATTCTGAGGGCCATGATCCAGACACGACACTCTATCGTGGATCGTACGTCCATTACCCCCGCACGGTCTCCCAATGAGTGAACCCCGCCGCTAATCTTCGTCACGAGTAGAAGCCTACGGCAGCAGGCCTCGTCAATCTTCTACGGCCCATAATCGCGCTCTACCATCAAGTAGCCAATCAGCACTGAGTGACCACAACCCAGTCAGTGAGGAGCCATTGTTTGTCTCCGACGGCAGCGAAGGGTCCCGAACCTCAGACTTGCCTCAAATCGCTTGGCGACATGGGAGAAATTTCCACGTGGACCCGCCTGGAGCCATGGCCCCGGAGCCCAACGATAGCGACGAGAAGCTCAAACGGCTGTTCATCGTGTATCACAAAGCGAAGCAAGACTTCGACGCCACCCCAGCCAAGACCCTGGAGCGCACCAAGTCGGCCAAATTCCTCCGCGACACCACGGAAAACTGCCTCGCCTACATCGCGGCCAAGCGGACCCGACCCGGCACCCAGTCCGCCAGCGACGACGGAACGATGCTGGAGCTGCGCGCCACGCTCCAGGAGACCATCGCGGTCGCGGAACAAGGGTCCGGGGGCAAGAAGCGCCGTTTCGACGAGAACTGGGATCACATCCCCCAGGCGCCCGCTCGGATGAGAGGCCCGGCCCCCCTTCCTCAGCCCGCGCCCAACTCCGACCCCGTCCCCCGAGGCCGCACGTCCGAGACGAAGCGGAGACCCCTCGCTTCCCGCGTCCAGAAGCAGCAGACCCGACGCGCGGATCTACCGCACCAGCTCTATCCCGCCTCGGCCGGCCAGTCTGTCCGTCGCGTCTTCGGGGATCGGCACAAGCCGCCGCATGCGGAGGGGGAAGCTTTCGGCGGTCGTGTCTACGGGGACCGCTATCGTCCTATGTACAGATAGGTGATCCGTGGCACAATTTGATGGTGTAGCCGCGAGCTTTGGAGTGAAGTACCGGTGCGAGGCGTGGGGGGTTGGAAATGGATCCTTGATTGGTGGACTACGGCCTATGCAGTCCCTGTTGTTTGTGAGAAGTCCGAGGGGGGGCTAAAATGCTTTTCGTGTTGATGGAGGGGCCTTTTCTTATGCGCTGTCGCCTCTGGCTGGCCATTGTGGGGACTAAGCCTTCGATCTGGTAACAGGATAGAGCTCGGTGACATTCAGATCCGAGCACTCGGTTGACTTCACAGTCAATATCAGAAACAGCGGCTCGTCTAGATTAGTTAGTATCAACCTCCACATACCACGCACATTCTAGCCTGACATGAAAGAGATAACGAGGGTCGTAAGATCTTACGGCTTGTTTGATTCTCTAATCACCACGCGTGAACATCCAGCAAGAACGCCGGTCTTTTTGCGGTGGTTTCGTGCTTTTCATTGGCACTGCATGAATTTATGATGCTAAGCTCTATACTGTGATACCTAGAGGGCTCATGTTGAGGTTCCAACGAAGATTGCAGAGAAATACTACCCTTATTAATTGCTGCTGCATGTATCCTCCATCTCGATCAAGCTCAAGCCATGCAGTCTGAACCCCATAAATCTCCGTCAGTCCACCGGGATACTCCCCGCTGATGGGTCAGTCCACGGGGGTAATCACCCTTGAGCTATGCAATGCCGCCCCCAATAAACCTCCCTCAGTCCACCGCCATACTCCCCGCTGACGGTTCAGTCCACAAGGGCACCCCCTCTTCATCCCAGACACCTTCGTCGGAGTCACGCCAGAACAAGCCATCAGGGAACGGGTAAAGGACACAATTCTCCCCGAACAAAGCATGGTAGGCTGGGTCCCCGTCATGTACACGAGAAAAAAACCTTTCTGGCGTGACCGGGGTTGCAAATGCCCAGGGCCTGAAAAGGAGAGTTTCCCGAAGCGAAGGTAGACCGGACTTCATGGCGATAGGGGCGTGGTCTGACAACTCGGGAAGGACTAGGCGGCGTCTGAACGATCGGGCAATGTGCCATTTGCACGCTGGTATGTCGGTACGGATTCGCATGGCGTCACCCGAGGCCGCTTGGTTGAACCAGTGAAACAGCGACCACATCAGCTCGGCCGTCTCGTCTAATACTCGGTGTTGCCGCGCCCACATGTTCTCATTGGTGATAACCCAGTACCTCAGGTTCCCACTTCCGGAGACAGTGTCTTGCAAAGATGGAAGGAGCGCGGTGAATGGGTCGTATTTGGAGGCGTCGTGAACGGGTATGAGTGGCTTGAAATTGGTAAAATGCGAGGGAATATCCTCATATCGTTGCGGCAACGTCGAGAGAAGGTAGTCCTCTAGCGCCCAAGGCACGATTACAGGAATAGTGATCTGCTTCTCTTGTACGGTTGCGAGTGAAGGTCCATATACTTGTCGTCGAATACGCCGAGTGGAATAATTGAGATCTGTCGGCCAACAGTAAGTACTGAGGACGGTACTGCAAGCTTCCGGCCGCGCAAGTATATTTGCACGTGGTAACTTTTCTTCTTGAACACCAATGTACCAGATTCTGCAAATAGCTACCAGATGTTCGTATGTTTGAAGTTTCACCTCAACCATTGCAGCATGCGTCTGAAACCACAATCAAGAAGAATCTCTACTGTGGAGAGCTTGGGAATATTTCGTCCTCACAATTGGCATATTGAAAAACAAAAAGAAGACTCACATCCATTGTTTCTAGTGGGAATACTTAGCTTTCCGCAAATGGCCGCCCGGACTTTAGCCCAGAGGATGTTGTTATAGAGCTCTATCGAGCTCTCAAGGTCGCCAGTCCTGAAATTTTCATCCCATTGGTAATAGGGAATATCATCGTATGTTTCCGCATCATACTCCATGCTGGTGGTAGAGTCTTGAAGATCTAGAACAGCATCCCCGCGAGCATGCAGCTTCCATGCCTCACAATGTCTTATAAAGATCTCAAAATTTCCAAGCCCTCTTCGGCCGTGCGGTAATCCTTGATGCATTTCTCTTGTGTCAAGTTCGGCAAGTCTTATCACAGGCACAGATGACGGTACATTGAGTGCCCTTACCGTCGCATCGAGCTCTCTAGTGATTGTATTATCGACATTGGTCTGATTGAACAGCTTAAGCCACTCGTCTTCTCTGTCCTGGTTGATGACATGTTCAGTGCCCGCCTTATTCGGATCGCCTAAATCCCTCTGTCTAAGATACCGTTCCCGGGAGATGGCAAGAGGGGTAGCTCCAAAGTAGAACCGGTGAACGAAATCTTGTCCTAGATATGCGATTCGCTTCAAGGTTTTTAATCCAGGTTCGGAATGTCCATAAGGTTTTCGATCCCGTTGAGACCAATGCCAAGTGCCTTGAGTCCATGCTTCATTGTCTTCATCGTCAACCGAATCCTTGGTAGAGACTTTTGACTGAGCTGATTTGAAGACGGCAGCCCCTAAATTATCCTCTTCTAATGATCGACCATAAGAAGGCAGGATTCGCAGTCCAAATCCGCGATCGGCGTACTTGAAGATGCGATTTTCCTGGGACGCCCTACGGTCGCCGAGGTGATGTCCCCAGACAAGGTCCATAGTGAATACCGAGTAGCCGGTCTCAATCGCTCGTGCACACCGCGGCAGCATTAGGACACGAGATCCATCGAACCCAATGGCGCAGGCATCCAAATCAAAGTTGAGAAGGACATCTATTGGGGAAGGTAGTAGCTTCAAAACGATCTGGATTCGGCGATTAGGATAGCTCGACAAGAAATTGATAGTTTTAGCGTTCTTCACAACAAGCCTTGCCTGTGCAGTTGTCGGAACGTTGCGGACCCATGTCTCGTAAATGTGTTCAACCTTTCGATTGGCGTCTTCAGGACCGAGCCCGTAGATATAAAGATCGATATCAGGATCTCTTACTGCTCTGTCATCATCCTTTGATGGATCGGTATGTAGTAGAGTGGTAAGGGCCATCCCACCTGCAACAAGAACGTTGCTCCAATCAAGTCCGTGCAAGACGCCGTGAGTAATTCGCTCAAACACTTTGCAGAAAGCTGCGCTGCTAGATTGAATGGTCAGTTCTCTCTTACGCAGCTCATCCAACAACTCTAGGCCCCCTTTGGGAGGATCTTTGCGTGTGAAGGAAAAAGGGTTACTGTTCTGAGAAGTTTCAACGAGTATTTTCGAAAGGTCTTCCAGAGAGACGAGATATCTGCCATCTCCATTACTGTCTCGAGACCTCACGTAACGCTCGTTTCGAAGGATAGCTTCATCAACGTCCACAATTCCCCGCTTTTTCGCTGCCAGGGCCTGAGGTAAGGCGAGAAAGGTTCTCAGTAATTGATAGGGAGTCCTTGGATCATCGAGCAGCTGGCGGAAAGTGGTCGAGCTCAAGGTCTCCGCAGTTATCTTCACATCGGCTGCACAATCGTCTGATGTGTGGAGGGTCTCTAACACCTGGCCCACTGCAACAGATGCCAAGGAGGGAGCGGAGAAGCTTCGATCTGGAGTGGCAAAGTGCTTATCAAGTTGAAAGGTCATGAAAGTTTCGGCCAGCTCCGACGTGGTGAAGTCCTTAAGCTGATGAGCGGCTTGGGCTCGTCCTTCTTCTCCTTGTCGGAGGCGCCAGCCATTGAGAATGAAGGGAGGAAGGGACTCCATGTAGTCTGCTATTTGTTGTGTGACGATGCCAGGCGACGGTCCAATGCCTTAATAGCCCTACTAATGTTGGCTTAGTGTTACCAGTCCCTCAATTCACTTGGAACGTTATGAGACTACGATTACTTGAGACAATCTGCTTCTTGGTATAAGAGGTAATTGCTGAAGAAAGAAGGGCAGGCAGCTGCCGGAGCTTGAGAGGATATCACAAACCACTGAGTGGCACATCAGCCGCCAGCCATTGTGTAAAATTTAGTTTTTCTTTGTCGAGAAGGGGCGATCCAGTGTTCTTGACTGCTTTGGCTGTTGCACAACCTTTAGCGCGTCAAAAGGCAGGCAGCCGCGCCACTAGCAGAATCTTGTCGAATCTTTGGCAGCATTCTTCATAATTATGGCACAGTTTGATACTCTCTTAGTAAAGTAACTTAATACTTTACTCTCTTGATAAAGTAAGTTCTGGGGTTGATATCCTTACAGGAGCGTATGACAATCAAGGCCACAACTCCTCGGTCTTCCACTCGCCTTTTCCCTCTGCTCCTTGACCCTTCTCCACAACAAATGTATACTTCCATCTTCTGGCCGTGGCAGGATCGCTAAGGTCCAATTGCTCCATCTCTTCCGGCTTTATTACCACCACCCTGAAGTTCTCCCTCGCTATGGGATCATGTAGATCTTCCACTTTCTGTCCGAGTTGATGGTCTTTGTCCGGCTCCTTCCCATTCGTAGGTGTGCCCGGTGGCGGGTTCTTCCAGGATCCTATGTAAGCTGTCAGCCCCTTGCGTCCTCTCGTCTGCCTTCCGTGCCTAGAACGTAAAACATACCTCTCATCCCCGGCGAACAATTCCCAAAATGTGCCGTAAGCTCCTTCGCCCAGCTCCAATTCTCGTCATCACCCTCGTCCTGAGTCCTCCTCATCCGCCTTCCGACCTCACTCTTCACAGTTCTCACTCCACTACTCTCCCCTTCATCAATGTCTCCCCCCACCACGAATGCCTCGCCTTTCATCCTCCACTGCGTTCCCGTATCCTTAATCCACCATACTGCCTCCACTGGCCCACCTCCTCCGCTCCCTTGTACCTGATCATCCGAAGTTGCATGGCCGGATGAAGATGCGAAAAATTGCCCAACCTTCTGCATGCGCACATCGGTGGTGAAAGTTGGCATATCTGACGTATAGATTGGAGCATTGCGAGGCGCGTCATTGTGCTTGTTCTCGGGCAACGAGCCCCACATGCCGCGGTAGATGCAGTACCTCAGTCGAGGCAAGTATGGAACCGGAGAACCCTTTGGCGCGGGTTGGAGAGAGGTGAGAACGAATTCGGGGGAGGGAAGCTTGGAGAGATGGGATTCGAAAGTAGAGGTCCATGGGGCTGCGGGGGTGGTAAGGTGCTGGGTTGTAGTAGACATGGTGCGAAGGAGGGAGCGGAGGCGGAGGGCTGGTGGAGAAGCTATGATTGTTTTGCTGAATGTTCAATGGGTGGATTGAGTAGACAGGAATTGAGCAAGCTTTATACGAACACTGTAGTCTTGATAGCAACAATGAGAGCCGAGAATGAAAATTGGAGAAGGTAAGGAGGATTTTTTGATAGTGTGCCAGCAAGCATGATGTTATGGATGACGTTGAGACTCTTGGAGAAAGCCAAGGGTCCAAAGCCATCAAAATGCCTGCTCATTTGACTTCTTCCATTATCAATTTCACCGGTGGATTCTTGACCAAACCACATGTACAACTGGTCTGACATGTAGAGCAGCTATTTGTCGACCGCTTTCGAGAGTGCTTTGATCTTGGTGACGCTCTCTCAAGCCAAGACCATGCGAGTACACCCCACATCTGAAAGGGAACAGAAACACTTACAATTTGTAACTTGCACGTATATTTCGGCAAGAACGAAGTCGTCTAGTGATAGAGCAAGATACTACACGCTTCCTTGTGTTGAAAGATATTGATTCTAAAGTACTTTCTATTGGGCGCTCAGGAAGCGAAATAACAGCGCCTTGTAAGGATAGTTGTCGAATTCAATGTTCGCAATGCAACAGGCTTCTCGACTCCCAATTACCCCTTCTCTTCCTCTGCTGCAGCAGAGACCCTCAGCACCTAACGATTGTTGGTTTTCCGAGTCCTACACCCAGCCGCGATCGCAACGCAATTTGAGTCCTTCACGACCAGTTTTTGGTCTGGCCTGAGTCTCCAACGTTGTGGGTTGATAGGAAGGTGGTTCTTTTCCAAACTGGGGTTCCAGAGTCGGATGTATACTTCGAGAAAGCCGAGTCGAAAGATGAACTCCTTCGAATACCCACTATGACATATGTACCTTCAAGCAAGCAATTAGGGGCAAGTCAAAAGGTTTTAGAAGGTGTCAGAATTGAGTTAGGACCGTGAGACACTAATACTAAAAAAAAGAGCAATGCATCACCAGACTCCCAAAGCCATGACGCTATTGAACAGAACGACTCAGTCACCCCCACATCAAAGCCCACAGCCTCTCCGGAGCAACCTCCTAGTTGACATACTCAACCACCAGCTCTACATCCGAGCAAGCCGTCGGCGTGCTGATGACCTTGGGCTTGTAAAAGAGCTGCACCGCCGGTCCATACAGAAGCGTGTTGTTGCAAGCTAGAACGGTCAGAATATATCCTTCACTCCTTCCCCCCCCTCCCCCGAGGGACAGGTAGTGTCTACTCACCGTAGAATCCCCCCGACATCGGATCATGGTACTTGATGATACCCTGACCGATGAAGATGCCCGAGGTGCCATTCCCAGCGTTGATGAGGACCGGGTTGTACGTCGCGTTGACCGAATCGATGATGAAACCGTAGGGGAAATCAGGGCCTCGGAACAACAGGTCCGTGTTCTCGTTCGCGAAGTCCGCGGCGGTGCCGTTCAGATAGACGGCGATGCCGGGATCGGCGGCGGTTTGGGGCGAAAGGACGGCGTAGTTGGCGCCGGGGTAGATGTGGTAGGGTTCGAGGTAGAGGTTGTTGAAGGATGAGTTGGGGGGCGAGAGGACGAGGGATTTGAGCTTGAAGGTCTTTGAAGTCTCGTCGGGCGAAATCGGGGCGGCGATGGCGCAGGTGAGGACGGCAAGGAAGGGGAAAAGGAGCTTCATTTTGCTGGTGCTCTTGGATTTGAAAGGGAGCGATGACTCTGGGTGGGAGCTTTGCGTGTCTGCGGAGATGAGGGATGGTGCCGAGAGCATGACTGGGGACTTGGAGACATATTTATGGCTTCATACATGTAGACTGCGCTATTCTAAGAAACCTCGAAAGGATTTTTTTATACGAGAGTGAAGTCAAGCATGATGCATATCGGTAAGACATACGAGGCTTGGCATAAGAGGACGATGGCACCAATGGTGAGCATACCTATGCAAGCAAGGCTCGCTTGACCTCGGTCGAACCCGATGATGGAACAGATGACTGCTGATGCAGTGACATTCATAATCAGTATTTCTATTCTCGATTCGCTTTTGCTTCAAAGCCAGCGTCCACACGATTGCTTGGTTCGGGTCTACTCATACGGCGACCCCGCCTGTTTGATGCGCCTTCCTTTTACGTCGCTCAACTTTTTCTTCGGCAGCACCTACCTGATTCAGAAAGTACGTCAGCCTCTCAACTAACGATGGCCGCGTTTGTGTAGGCATTGACGACCCGTAGTAGAGAAATTCGAAATGAACAGGAAGAAGAAGGAAAGTAAGCGTAGTACGCTTCACGCTGAATTCTGTCGGTACTTGGATGTGAATGTCGGCTTTACCTTTTAATGAAAGGTATTTAACGATTGAATGATAGGAGGATACAACTGAACGGGATAGGATCCCTTCAACATGGCTGCTCATCAGGCAATCACCACTTCTTATGCCAGATCTTGCACATTGCTGTAATCCAATTTTAAAAGCAAGCGATCAACGCCGCCGCCAGTCCATGGGACGAACCCATCATGTTGCATGAGCCCCTGGTCTCGTCGGTAACCCCGCTCAGCAGCATTGGCGGCATCAATGGCCCGTAATGCCTCAATCAGAGTCTGTACGCCGCTAGCGACCTTGGAGCGAGAAGCCTTCAAGTCAAGCACTAATCTGCTTTCTTCCGCGGCCAGGTGGTTCGTCATGACCGAGACTCCGTCCTGAGTGGCTGAGTCCAGGCTTCGCTGTACGGTCTCAAGACGGTGCATTAACGCCGACATGTGATCTATGGATGTCATAAATCGGCGCAGCGCGGTGCTAAAGGTCGGGTCATGGAGCAGGAGCGCCTTCTTAAGAGAGGCTAGGTAGTTTTTGTGTCCTTGCATTAGGGTCTCGGGATCCTGGATGGGTTTCATTGCTGGTTCTGAAACCGACTGTGACGATATTGTTCTTGGGCTATTGGGCCGTTCACTCGCGCCTGTTGAGGACATGAAACTCTCATTTTCAGGTCGCACATGGTGAGCCAAAGTTGGTACCAGCCATCGATGGAATGTTGACCAAGAACTCTTCACAACTTCTCCTTGGAAGAATGATCCAAGTTCTGCGAGGAAGAAGGCCGCAGACGCAATTGTGGCCCAAATGGGACGCAATATCCTCGCACGATGATCTGCCCGGGCTCTCATCCGAGCCATTGCGTTGAAAGCATGGTCGTGATCCAGAGACGTCGGCATCTTCGGAGATGGATGGTCTCGTCTAAGGACCGACAGCAAGAATAACTTACTGAGGCGAAGATGGGCTCTTCGGATGGATAAGAGATAGGCATGAATGTGAGAATAAATATCGATATCCGAGGGGGAAAGGAAAAGGTCCAGTGGAGACGGCACACGAAGGGTAAGAACTGTTGACGCAGGCAGCAAAAGATCATTGAAAGAAACCAATGAAGACTTTGAAGTATGGTCTGCATCCACCGTTTTAATAGACAGGCGGATGAGTTCTCGAGCCTGTTCAAGTTCTTCATCCACATCTTCGTCGTCAAGGCTCTGGTACGACGTTAAAGCGGTCCACGTTCGAGCCAGTACAGCAGATACTTCTCCCTCTTTGATAGTCATGCTGGCCAGCTCATTGGCCAGGCTCTGCTTAGGTCCCGCTTTGTTCCTAGATACAAGGCGCTCGTTGGCTGCAGTGAGAAGGGCAATAGCGAATTCACCACGTTCAAGAAGGAAGAAATCTTTCAGTATCTGTAGCATCTCTAAAACCTTAGTCATAGGTAATAGTTTTTGCAGCGCGTTCTGGGACAATGAAAGCCGGATTGCTCCAATGGCGGCCGAAAAGCTGGAAGAACTGAGAGGAAATTCCAGTGACGAGAGATGCGCGAGGTGATTCGGAAGCAAAGCAAGTTCTGGAGCAGCCGCCTTTTGGGAACCATCTATGAAGGATGACTGTCGTTCTCGAATGTGATTGAGAGACCTGCCGATGAAGAGGATCGAGTTCGCTGTGTGCGGAGTAACGAAGCAAGGGACCAGAGTATCCTGGATGCCATATTCCCACAATGACCCAGTCTGGCTCTTGCTGATTGCCTGACGAGTGATGAGGAAGTCTTCAGCCCCATGCGCTGGATGTCGACCGTAGAGAATCCATGCAGAAATTTGCTTGAGCCACGCTGTCTCTGCCACTTTCACTAGATCGAGAGAGACCACCTCAATATCAGGATATCCGGTGTGTGTAGATTCTCTTAAATGCCCAATGAGCTCGGCCGCCGTGCAGCTTTCACGACTCGATCGCGCATGTTGGGCATCTCCCAATGCAGGTGCCTGGATATACTGCACGAGCTTCCAGAGCCAGTCAAGCTTTCGACTCCATCCATCAAACGCCCCGACAACGGCGGACAACGGTACAATGTTGTGGGCGCCGACAATGCTTGCATCTTCTCTCAGTATGTCCTTTTCCACATCTAAGATCCTTCGTTGAAAATTTGCTAGGTATGTGGAAATGATAGCTGTTGACACAGCGCGGCACACTGTTGACGGGTGAGATGAGGATATGACAGAGGCTTTGTCCCGGATGTTCCTGTTTTTGTCTCCGAGATTGTGGGCCAGGGACTGAAGCAAGGCCTGTTCTGCAGGGGACAGGAAGCTTTGCAAGAGCCCATGACCTGCGCCATCTTTACAGGACTCGGGATAGAGGAGCGGTGAAGGACCCCCGGAACTCAGCGCCAACAGGAGTTCATGGAGCATTTCGTGGGAGCGTCATGCTTGAGACAGGGCCATGACATGCGGAACATGACAAGGAGGAGCAGACGCGCCAAGAGGTCTCACGTGACTTGCTACGCGTAAAGTCTTTGGGTGCAGACCTCCGTAGTGCAACAGTGATTTTGCGAAGATGGGAGATGCTTCCGTGTGCTTTTGGACGCTGCTCTTAGCAGAATTGTGAAAGCGTTGGTTTGAACCATGCTTCATCGAACCTCCGGTTTGATGACATCATGGTCTTCGTCATGACTTGAGGCCTTCCTTTTCACCATTGCCCTTGCAATCATTCACAATGCTTCGTTTGTTATGGGAACGATCGTACACCAAATATCAGCTATCTCATTTCCAGATTTCATCAATTCAGTCGACTGATGCAAGATGGCACATGTAATCACCGGGAATAAGTTTGACCCTAACAAAAACATTCCAGACCTCAGTGGGAAAGCAAGTCAACTACTCGTCATAAGCTATCTTTCTTCTTCTTCACATGGCTAACTGCCTTTACTAGGTGTATATTGTCACCGGTGGCACAGCGGGAATCGGATTTGGCATCACAGCCCATCTTCTTCAGCACAACGCTTCCAAGATCCTAGTCCTATCGCAAAAAGAGGAGCACGCCGATGAAGCAATTGAAGAGCTCAAGAAGTACGGTGATGCTAGCAAGGTGCACTGGGTACAGTGTGAATTGAAAGACCTGAAAAAGACGGACGAAGTTGCAAAGCAATTAACGAGCGAGAAGCAAATTGACGCTGTATGGCCACCAAGCACCTGCGATAACAGAGCGTTGACACACAACTTAGCTCATTTGCAATGCTGGCCAAGGTGTCGGGAAATACAATGAGACAGTGGATGGCATAGGTGCGAACCCTTTGGCAGCCCTGGCAAGCACACGGTCATATACTTATCTCATATTCATTGAATGCAGACTCCCACTTCCAGGTCAACCACCTTTCCCAAATGCTTCTCGCTCTCACCCTCCTTCCCAATCTCCAATCGACGCCCAACTCCCGCCTTGTCCTCCAATCCTCCAATCTCCACCGTTCTCCTCTTTCCTCCACCAAGTTTGCGACCCTCGACGAGATCAATACCGATCTCGGACCCAACTCGTTGTACTCGCGTACCAAGCTCGCCCAGATTCTCTTCGTGCGTGCCCTTGTTCGACGCATGACCAACAACGAACCCGGCTTCCAGAGCCAAAAGTATGACGGGCCGTGGATCAACGCAACACATCCAGGTGGGGTCTCGACGGATCAGCTCGGTCAGGCTATGGACGCATACGGGACGATGGGCAAAATTGGGGTGAAGGCTGTCAAACCCTTCATGAAAGATCCCGTGGACGAAGGTTGCAGACCCGCATTGTTCGCAGCAACGAGCGATGACATCGTGACGGAGGGAATCCAAGGGCAATACGTGAGTCCATTCTACATCTGAGCTGTTTTTCTCGGGATCGATGAAGCTGACGTTTGAACGCCGTAGATCGTACCTGATCGCAAAGTTACCGACCCATCGAAACAAGCGCAGGACGAGGAATTGGGCGAGAATCTGTGGCGCCTGAGCGAGCAGATCATCCAGGAGAAGCTGGGGAGTGTCCCATACAAGCAGGCATTGTAAAGCCGATGGGAAGAACATTAGCATATAACGACGGTGTATAACAGGAATGAAACGTGTTTAGTCGTCTTCAATCCCGTAGATGCAAGCGATAATTATGTATTTCGTTATCCTACAGTATAAGAGTACTACCGCCAGCCTCTTCACAACAATGCTAAAACCTAATTCTTATTTGATGCCCAATTCCAATATGGACCTCCATAGGCTTCGGTGATCGCACGTAGAATCATCACGCTAGACTCAAGAACAAGAACGATTGATCTCTCAACCCATAATCGGAACATTCCGTCTGAGAAAAAAATATCGATCTAAACGAAACCTGAGCGAAACTGATGCCGTATGAGGCAATGATAAGAGAAGATGGATTCGGAGAATCGTGCTCACTGTATTGAAACGAGTCGGAAATGACAGAAGTCAGGTCTAAAGGGGAATGCAACATCAATGTGGGCTGGAACGCACAATGTTCTTGGGGGGCAGCGGAAGGATGTCTTTATTCATTGTCAAATGCGCTCTTGGGGATGGGTGGCTCGTAGGATCTGTGGGTCGATAATGTCGTCTCGTGTTGGGATTTACACGGTTGTGCCAGCTTTGATGATGGGCGTGGAGGTACAGGGTAGCCATCTCGGAAGGTTTCACCCACGGTCATCGGAATGCGGGATGGAAAGAGAAATTGGGAACAGTGCTACGACGGGATATTGTACCAGCGCCATTTAGGAATCGAACGGAATACCGGTAAGGAATATACCGTACCCAGCAACAGAAAGAGTGTTTGCTTGCTGTCATCTCCGGCGGGTTTCTCACGCTGCTGACGTTCACCGGCTGAAACTCCGTGCAAGAGTTGTTTATTCAAGGCGGAGCAGATGATTTTCTGACGGCCATGCTTTTCCATGGATCCCCAGATTTCTTTCCTGCGGGTGTCGTTACAGCAAGGTGAGGCAGGAGGAGAGGCGTAGCAGATAGGAAGATATGCGTAAGTGACAGAAGCAGGAGAATAATGGCCTTGTCGGGAGCAGACGGGAGTCGGGAAGCTGATTATCTTATGCTCCCCCAATCAATTCCGAATGGCACGAGACTCGGAAATTCAGATCCAGAGTTCGCCATCGGCGCTTGCTCTGCCGGGGACATGCAGTGTCTGGACGCTAGAGAGGCATTTCTAGAGAGGTGGTTCTGCCGCTGCGTGGAACTCGGTGAGTGCGCGGCCAAAGGGGCTTATAGCGTTTGAACTTTGCAGCAGGGCAAAAATACCCCCGGAGGTTGGGGTGGGTGCCCGCATACAATTTGGGAGCGAGAGTGCAATCCAAAGCGGGCGGCTGAGAGAAGGAGGCAACCTCGCAAGTCTCAAAGTGGATGGGTGGATTTGGGTGTGGGTGCAGAATGCGGATGAATCACCTTTGGAAAAGATTATTGGAGCGAGATAAGAAGTATAAAGAGTAGGCCGTCAGCCGTCAGCATTTGGAATTGACTTTTCCAACATTTTGAAAATTATTTGGTTCTCAGGGGGAAGGCCAGCTGGCAACCTGCACTGACCGTTTGGCTTCTGGGTTGGCCATCGCGTTCTAGCCGTCATTTTGGCCGTGTGGCGCGCGAGTATTGCAGTCGAGTGTAGTAAAAGATGGCTCTCCCGTAGATACGTATCTTCAACCATCATTCGTTGATGGTCTGCGCATGGAAGGCTACGATTAGCACTTTGTGCGGCAGCCGGTGGGCAGATGTTCGCAGTAGAGTAGGACACGAGACAGCGGAGCGCCGAGGAGCACAGCCACTTTATTCGGGCGGGAATAAAGTCTCGACCTTCGACTCCCTAATAAGACGCCAATACTGTATTGTTAAATTCGGGCGGTAGAGTACCTAGGTACCTAGTGCTTAGGTGGACGGAACCCGGAAGGTATGCTGGTGTGGCTTAAAGGACCGGTATCATGTATCGAGTATGGTCACCAAGTAAGGTAGGTATGTTACGGAGTACTGTGTGACCTTTTCAGCTTTTGCAAGGGTCCGTCCGCATGGACCCTTTGAAACCTGCTACCGCATCTACCGTATGATGCTAATAGCATCAGAGAGGTAGTGTCAATTCTCAGCTGGTGAGGTGAAGCAGCTCGGATCCAGACCTTGGGCGAAGGATGCTTTGCCTTTTCAACCCCACAAACAACACCCGTCCAGCTGTGGCTGAGGCAAGATCAAGGGTCCGAGGGTCCAGTATTCACACTCCTCACTCTTCATCATCCTGCATTTTCTTTCCAGTTGTGGCGCCTTCATTCTCCCCCAAGAATATAATATAAAATAGGAGCGCTGTACTCTAGCTATTATAATAAAAGACTCAAAGAAAGAAAAACAAATCAGTCAAGTGTTCGCACGGTTTCAGGCCCCCAAACCAATTCCTTAATTCGTTGATTCGATTGGATGAGCAGGCAGGGAAAAGAAATCGAAAGAAAATTATTAACATCAAAGAAAAAGAGATTGCTGGCATTTGTCTGCTGCATGCGCTACAGTAAGATTACTTTAGCCAATACATACCTCACAGAATACAAAACAGGGAAAGCCCCAGCACTCTAATCACATTCTCATTCCGTCATTGGCTTGAATCCACTCCTCTCAACAATCAACAACAACTTCAATCCTTCTCTCATCTAATATATACAACATCCTCCCTATCTTCAATCATCACTCTGCACCTTCCCATACCGCGTTGCGACTCACTTGAGTCCAACTCTCTGCTGGAAGAGTTTCTCAACAATGGACAAAGCCAGTTCGCTGCATCATGCCATCCTGCCGCGAGCGAGCGTAAGTAAACAAATCCTACCATCATCCCACATTCATTCCCTAATTCACTGCTCACCGAAATTATAGGCAGGCTCTTCCGCTAACAGCGAAAAAAATTCTGCGTCCCTGTCGCAATTAGTCGCCACCCTCGTTCCTGTCCTGATCGTCGCCGTCATCTTCACCTCGCTTTTTTTCTGTCTTCGACCCAGGCTCAAGCGGAACTACTCGCCCAGAAGCCATCTTGGCTCCCTTCGTACACAGTAAGCCAATGACCCCTTTGGTCTCCCCTCTCCCACCGCATGAAGCTGACACTCTTTCTTTACAGGGAGCGCTCTCCAGAACTTCCCAATGGCTTATTCAACTGGATTGGCACATTCAATAAGATCCCGGACAGCTATGTCCTTAACCACCACTCTTTGGATGGCTTCCTCCTGCTTCGATACCTCAAAATCTCTGTGACCATCTGCTTTGTCGGCTGTCTCATGACCTGGCCAGTTCTTTTCCCTGTCAACGCGACAGGCGGCAATACCCAGAAGCAGTTGAACCTCATCAGTTTCAGTAATGTCACAAATAACAAGAACCGTTTCTACGCCCACACCTTCATCGCCTGGATCTTCTTTAGCTTTGTATTCTACGTCGTCATGCGCGAGAGCATCTATTACATCAATTTGCGTCAAGCTTACCTCCTGTCGCCGCTATACGCGAACCGCATGTCTTCCAGGACGGTCCTTTTCACCTCTGTGCCAAAGGACTACCTGGATGAGGGAAAGCTACGACGTATTTTTGGGAAGCAAGTCAAAAACCTTTGGATCGCCAATGATTGCGAAGAGATTGAAGACCTGGTCGAACAGCGCGACAAGGTCGCTATGAAGCTCGAAGCTGCAGAAACTAAGCTCGTTAAGATGTCGAACAAGGCCCGTCTGGAGGCCGCCAAGAAGGGTGGCCATCATGAAGAAGGCGTTGAGCTCAACAATAACGCTGTTGATGGCGAATCTGGCTCCGTGGCCGCTCGTTGGGTCCAGCCGAAAAAGCGACCTACTCACCGTCTCAAGTTTTTGATTGGCAAAAAGGTTGACACTATCAACTGGTGTAGATCCGAACTGGAACGCTTGATTCCTATCATTGATGCCAAGCAGGCGTCTTACCGCGCAGGAGAAGGCAAATTCATCTGCTCCGTCTTCGTTGAATTCTACACTCAAACTGAGGCACAAGCAGCGTATCAAAGTCTTGCCCATCATCAGCCTTTACACATGTCACCGCGTTTTATCGGCATCAACCCAGAAGAAGTCATCTGGGCAAGCCTGAAGATCAATTGGGCGTCGAGAGTTGTTCGGAACATCGCTACCACCGCTTTCGTCACCGCGCTCATCATATTTTGGGCGATCCCTGTGGCCTTCGTCGGTGCTCTTTCCAACATTTCATCTCTTTCGAAAGGCAGTGATGGCAAAGCGCCGTTGCTTCCATGGCTTAGCTTCATCAACAAGATCCCGGCGGTCATTCTTGGAGTTGTCCAGGGTCTTCTTCCTTCCGTCCTCCTAGCGGTATTGATGGCTTTATTGCCCATCATCCTGAGGTGGATGGCGAAGTTGGCTGGAAAACCATCGCTTTCAAGCGTCGAGCTCCGTGTGCAAAATACTTACTTCCTGTTTCAGGTAATTCAGGTGTTCTTGGTGACAACTATCACATCGTCTGCCTCGGCTGCGGTGACCTCGATCATTTCAAATCCTAGCTCGGTCACTTCTCTCCTGGGTCAAGACCTTCCCAAAGCATCCAACTTCTACATCTCCTACTTCATTCTCCAGGGCCTGGCCATTAGTTCGGGTGCTGTGCTGCAATTGGTTGGGGTGATTCTGTACAAGCTCTTGGGCAAATTCCTCGACAGCACGCCAAGGAAGATGTACAAAAGATTTGCTACCCTCTCTGGACTTGGTTGGGGCACCGTTTTTCCAGTCTATACGCTTCTGACTACCATTGGTGAGTTATTTCGTCGCCACACATGTTCGCTGCTAATTTGATAGCAATCACCTACTCGATCATTGCGCCATTGGTCCTAGGATTTGCAACCATTGGCCTTTATCTCATCTACCTGGCTTATCGTTACAACATGCTGTATGTGTTCAATGCCAACATCGACACCCAAGGTCTCGTCTACCCACGCGCTCTGCAACAGACAACGACTGGTGTCTACTTGTCCATCGTTTGTCTAATCGGTCTATTCGCAATCAAAACCGCCGTTGGCCCGCTGATCTTGATGATTATCTACCTCGTTTTCGTCGTCCTGTTCCATTTCTCACTAAACTCGGCCATTGACCCTCTGCTTATGTATCTGCCAAAGTCGCTCCAGGTGGAGGAAGAGTCTCTTCTCGCTCTTGAAAACGGCAACACCACCGGCGACCACGTGACCGATAAGAAAGGCCTTCATGTCACTGCCAATGATAGACTGGCTGGTGACAGTACTGATACCGACGGCAAAGACCTCCCGGCCGCACCCCACAAGAAGCCCAACTTCATCACCAAATTCCTTTCTCCGCACATATACACAGACTACCATACTCTGCGTCGTCTTGTACCTCGAAGTTTTGCGGAAATCGAATATGCTCCTGAGGTTGAGCGCGATGCTTTCTATCATCCCGCAATCTCGAGCCCTACACCCGTCCTATGGATTCCAAGGGATGAGATGGGCGTTAGCAGACAAGAATGCCGCCACTCAAGCAAAGTCATTCCCATGACCGACGAGGGCGCTGGATTCGACGAGAAGGGCAATATGGTGTGGGATCAGGAGACTGCAAGACCTCCCATCTTCCAGGAGAAGGTTTACTACTGAAGATCTGTGTGATTCGAGGGTCCAGACACTGGCACCCGCATTTCAGCATGATACCCTTTTTATTGATTTTTGAATTCGTCTTGGGTCGTTGGAATTGGAGATACACGAACAGCGAGTAGCATTTGATACCACCTTTTTTTTTGGGCAGCCTTTAACGATAGCAGTGTGCTTGATTTGTCAATTGGATATCATACACGAACAGGTAGCCTTAATCAAAATTACAACTTCTCCAGCCGCTTGAGCTATCAACTTCATTTATATCATCCCTTGACTTCACTGGTCTTACTCACCTATTGCCTATTTCTGTGCCACGGGACATTTATGGCATCGAAGGCAATTGTAAACCTAGCTCTTCTTTTTCTTCTCCTTCTCCTTCTTACCTCTTCAACAGCAATGTAGGTAAGATTCTCATCTTAACTCGCAAAGCAAAAGCTCCACACCAGCATCCACATCCACGTCCACACCCACATCCCCATCCACATCCCCATTCCCACCCAGACAGGACCCCTTTCGATTTGAATCCGAAGCCTCGATAAGCCCTAACCCCCCCCCTTCTCTCTCTCGTTCCGTTCCGTAAGCAAGTTTCCATCCATCCTTCCATCCAATCCATCCATCCATCCATCTAGCACGACCAAGCAACGGGTTTTCGTGCTTGAATAACCCAGCCCGGATTGGATTGTTTGATGGGGGTATTGTTGGATTGAAAGATGGGGAGTTGTAGGGGGGTGGGCTGGTTGGGGTTTTTTTTTCCGAGCGGAGGATCTTTGTGCGTGGAGTCGTCCTATTCTCCCTTTCTATGGTTGGAGTCGACGGATGTATGCGTTGCTGCTGTCTCCTTTCCCCCCCCGCCCCCCTCTTCGGGCCGTTATGGGCTTCTTGACAGTCGTAGTCCGTCGTCGGTCTGTGGTTGGGGGATTTTGCTCTTTGTCAGGCTGGTTTCTTCTGTGCTGTTTGGTTTGGTGTGAGATGTCTACGGTATGGTTTTTGTACGCGGTGAGTATAGGTAGCGTATCTATCGTGACATCGCTGATTGGGGAAGGAAATAAAGACGTGGGGATCTCTCGGGGTATCTCTGAGGATAGGATAGGATAGAATAAAATAAGATAAAATAAAGATAAAATAGAACAGAATAGCAAAATGCGCCTCTGGTGAATAGCACACCCGTCCGTCTCGTCTCGTCCCGTCGTACAGAACATGTTGAAGCCCGCTCAGTTGTACAGAAACTTGTACACCCGCCCGATCTTCTGGCACACGTGCGTCTTGTTCCGCCAGGCGCCGAACGCGTGCTCGAGGTGGCAGCCCGTGTAGAGCGTCTCGGCCCAAACCTCCTTCTCCACGTCCCGCCCGCCGAACCGCGCCCGCACGTCCGCGGCGGGGCCCCACATCCGCTGGCTCCGGATCTCCACGTTGAAGACGTCGTGCATCGCCGCCGCGTCCAGCTTGTGCACGTTGGCGTGCAGGAAGGAGGGCCGCATCTTCTTCTTCGTCTTCGTCTTCGTCTTCGTCGTTGTCGTTGTGATGCCCTTGTCCCCGAGCACGTTTTTGCTGTGGTAGTCGTCTTCGGGGTTGTGCTGGACCAGGCCGGCGCGCTTGAAGGCGTTGTCGTGGACTTGCGTGTAGCCGAGCGTTTCGATGGGGGTGGTGACGGCGTGGAAGGACGCGTTCAGGCCCGTGGCGGCGGCGAGGTAGGTTTCTTTGTCGGTTTCCCCGGCTGGGCTCTGCGAGAGGAGCTTGTAGTAGTGCGTCGGCCCGTAGTAGTTGTAGTAGAGGATCAGGAGTAACGTCGACGCGTGCTTGCTCTTCGATAGGAGCAGTTGACCCGCTTCGGAAGCTGCCCGTTCCGAGGTCGGAGGCGTGGGCTGCTGGGAGATCTCGTAGAATTTGGGCGAGGCGGTGTTGGCCCACTTGGAGAAATTGTCAGCTGGAGAAGGAGCTATCGTCTGGGTTGAACTTTTTACGTACATAGTCGGGCCAGCTCACGAAGCCCTTGGACAAGAAGGGTTCCGAATTTAGAAGATGGTCGGGCTGCTCGAGGGGGAGGTTGTCGGCATCAAGCAGCAGCACTTGCTCAAATGAAGAAAACGCCAGCGCCAATGCCTTCAGTTGGTATTTCGACATCTTCAGCTTCTGGGGCACGGCTTCCAGAACCTCGGACAGGATCATGCACGTTGCGTTCATGGGCGGTAGCACCACCTCGCAGATCTCCCTCTCGTACTGCTCCTTTGACTCCATAAAGACCTCAACCGGCAATTTCGACCCCGTGCGCCGCAGCATCTTCAGCGACACCAGGAAGACCGGCAGCAGAGCGCCGGACGCGGCGACGGCGATGCCCTGCGTGCCGTTTGCGTACGGTAGCTGTTGCGCCAGCTCCGGGATCCGAGCCACGAAGCGGGCGTGGGCGTCTCGCGCCTTGTCGACATCTCGCTGCGGGATGGCGAGCAGGTCGGGGCGGGAGTTGAAGCCTTTCTTCAGGCTGGCGAATTCGTGGCGGGGGGCTTCGACGGCCTCGGTTGGGAGGGTGCAGTCGGGCGTCGCGTCGAGCAGGGCGCGGGAGGTGCCGTCCCAGAAATCGAGGAGGCCGGGCTGGTAGGGTGTGGGAGGGATGCTATCGGCTGCAGTGCCGTTGGTAGCTGCTGCGAAAGGGTGGAGTAGCCATCCGAGATGGCCCCTGAAGAGGAGCCATATCAGGCTAGTGAAGAGGGCCGGGAGCACGATTGTCCTGCTCCTGCGAATGCTGATCATGCTGCCTGAAGATCGGAATGGTCATGATGGAAACGTGGAAGGTGGTGGCATACACTGAACATCCACTGCCGCAGAGGCATGGAGTTCTGTAGTGGTACGTGGTACTCTAATGTGGCTCACTGCGAGCTCCACAAGCGCCAAGACCAGATGTCTTTCAGCCTTACCGGTCTCTACAGACCGTCACCAGTCGTTTGGGAGAATAGCAATCCAATGATAGGCTAATCGATCAATCCATCAATCGACAGGCCAATAATTTCTAGCAGCGGAGAGCCTGCTTAGATATGCGGCCATGACTTCTTCCCGCTGCCCCAGAGACAGATGCGAAGGTTGAGACTATGATGTACAGTAATCAGATGAAATGGTCTCGCTTGCCATTGAGGCAATATCCCATTCAATCGCTCAACCCCAGATGCCGGTATGCAGGGCGTCCAAGCATTGACCCCCGAACGCCAACACACCTCGCCATGAGCTCATTACATCTCTTCCACAGCACAATTAGGATGCAGCACATAAACCACCTTTTCAGCATCTCTCGAGCTTCCTTCATCACCGTCGAGACCCTCTCCCCGAATCTGCATGAAAATGTTGTCCTGCCTCGTTGATTAGCAGCTATTTCCTGGAATTATCAGAAATCGACGGAACATACCTTTACCATTCGCTTGATAACCTTCTTTGCCAACTCTTTCTCTTCCTCCGCCTCCTCAACGCTGTTGAGCTCCTCTTCTTTCTGCTCGAGATACCACGTCACGAGCTCTTCGTGCTCTACGCCCTCGCCAGTCGTCATTTCATCTTCATTCACTCTCCGCACCAGCATGTTGAGAATGCCCATGTACTTGTCGTAAGTGATCTTCGTTCTTCTGCTCTGCGGTGCGGGCGTCTGTGATGCTCGCCCAGCTGCGCCATCTGGCCGATCGTCGCCGTCTTGCTCGTCATCATCGCCGTCAGCCATTGGAGAGTCGCCGTCTCGATCAGGGCTGTCGGCATGTCCGTTGGTGGTGCCGTTGTTGAGCACCTCGTCTTCGTCATCCTCAACCTCGACATCATCCTTCTCGACGCTAATGATGCTCTGGCGGAGGAGGTTGAAGGCCTCTCTGACGAAATTGGGCGTCACATCCTCCACGCAATTGGCTTTTGCAATGGCTTCACTCAGGCGAATCATACTCTCTAGTTGCCTAACAGTGATGCGGTAGCTGTTCCTTCCGATACCGCCTTGCGCGTCATCAGCTCGAAGCTCTTTATACTTTTCCACCAACAGGTTTTTGGCTTCTGGGGTAAATTCTGGTTTGAACGTCCTTGCAAAGCGAATGTAGCGCTGCAACTGCTCTGTAGTAAATTCGGGCTGCACTGCGTCATCTCGCAACCTGTGAATATTGACAATGTGTTCCGCAAGATGTCGATCGACGCTCTCATTGCACTCGTCTAGGATCACGAAGAACAGGTCGAACCGACTCATGATTGGCGCGCTCATGTTGATGTTCGCCCTGAGAGTAGTCTTTCGGTTATACCGTCCTCCAACTGGATTTGCAGCAGCAAGAATACTTGTCCTCGCGTTCAAGGTCGCTTGGATACCAGCTTTAGCAATTGAGATCGTCTGTTGTTCCATAGCTTCGTGGATGGCTACTTGGTCGCCAATGTCCATCTTGTCAAATTCGTCGATAGCACAGATGCCGTTATCGGCAAGCATGAGAGCACCAGCTTCAATGGTGAACTCGCCAGTCTCCTCATCCTTGACCACTGCTGCTGTGAGACCGGCTGCGGAGGACGCCTTACCAGAGGTGTAAACTGCGCGAGGGAGGAAGGAGCAGATGTATCTAGCATTCAATTAGTCTCGAGCTTCAGGGATTCAACAATACACGCAGGACTTACTTAAGAAATTGGCTCTTGCTGGTACTAGGGTCCCCAACGATACAGATGTTCAAGTCTCCTCTTAATTGCATGCCTTCGGGAGTGACCTTGCTGACGCCGCCCATGAGCTGAAGCAGCAGACCTTTCTTGACTATCTCATGACCGTATACCATCGGCGCCAGGGAGTTGACGAGCCTTGAGTAGATGTGATCGCTATGGACCATCTGCTTCAGATCCTCAATTTCGGAGGATGTCAGCGATTGCAGATACGCATCCTGGGCGTGATCTCCCGAGTCCTGAGGGTCGACGCTGGCCGTTTGGTTCAGGGAGGCTAGAATGTTCCCCGCTTGCCCATTGAGTTGTTGGTTCGCTGCCTGTCCTGGCGTCGAGGTATCTGGTGTTACCATGCATGACAGGAAGGCCATTCTATAAGTCAAATCACGGACACCCAAGGCTTTGAGGCCTGTGACTCCACTTCCTCCTGCATCGCCTCCTCTGGGTGCATTTCGATTATCTCGTGTGGCCTCTGGTCGAACACCGGGAAGTCCAAGCTGGCTCACATCAGGCACGACGATCAGCGTCCCGGTAAAGACACACTTTTCTCCAGCTTTCGCTCTGTCCACTATCTCCCCTCGTAGAATAACGTCCATTGTCCTAGGCATGCTACCTGTGGGTATTTCTGAGCTGTTCTCTTGTATTCTGACCTTCTGCCAGTCCACGAACGTGCTTTGCCGAATGTCCAGACGCCATCCTTGACGGTTGCCACATGTCAGGTTGGGACATTGTGTGGGCTCGGTGTATCTGAAAGTCTGCTCGACGTTGGAGATCACGGTCCTGCACCCCTCGCAGATGAAAGTGGCGAGGTAGAGCTCCGGCCGTACTTCCGAGGTCCTTGTCACGGTGCCCGAGATGGACAGCAGCTTCCCGACGGAGGCAGTCCGTAGGTGCCGTACTCTTGAAATCAGAGGTAGATTGTAGAACGCCAATGTAAACAGCTTGTCCGTCTGCTGGTTCGTGGTCCTCGAACCTTGGGTCTCGGCCTGACTGACCCCGTTGCCCGCAACGGATGTCCCAGTCTGTGACGAAGCGCTTGTGGGCTGCCTGTGTTCCTTGAAATACCGCGACTCGTACTTCGCGATCAGATTGTGCAGTGCCCGTGTGAGGAAGGGAAGGTATCGGTAGTAGTCGTTCGCGATGGCGTTGGCCAGGGTCTGGTTCTGCAACGACAGGAGATGTTGGAAGTCGACGTAGAGGGTGGAGAGGTTGTAGATCCGGAGACCGTGAATCTGGGCAATGTAGTATTTATCGCTCGTCGCCGCGCTTGACGGTGGAGCGCCGGATAGGGTGATATCCTCGACGAACCTGGGAAACTGTCAGCTGTGCTCCGTCCACCTGGCTGTCAGTTGCAGAGTACTGGTCAAGGAAGCTCTCGAATTCCTCCGCGACTTTCTCGCCCACCCTGTCCACCACCTTGGGCACGGCTCGCGCCATCGGATCTCGAGGCCTGTTCCGGTCCGTCCCTCGCACACCGACAACCTCGTCGTCTGGGAAACCTTCGACGTCGCTGAGCGCTCCGTTGCTCTCCGATGGCGGTATCGACGATCGCTGGGCGCTTCGGCTCCGACCGTTGGACATCTTCGGGGCGCCATTCTTGCGGGAACCTGCTGCTAGGTCGAGATCTGGATTGTCAGATGTTAACAGACCGTCTACTATTGAAGACATCTTGTCGAGGGTTGCGGCGCTGCGAAAGGGTAGTGTGCAATGATGTTCTTATGAGGGGACTTTTGGAGAGAAGTGCAACGCGTTACCCGTAAGACGCGTTCCTGACGCGCTCACGCGTAAAGTATCTAAAGTGGTTTTCTATATTTGGACTGAGATCACAACGAGCGAAGCATCTTCGCTGCGTTAAATATCATTCGCAATGGTAGTAAGTCACATATGCATTGGACTGATTCATTATATCTTCTCTATTGATGCTATGGAAAAAGTCTAGATCGTAACGGTCGTAGCGGCAGATATAGCACGAAAAAAGATCTGTGTTGCTT
Organism: Evernia prunastri; assembly: GCA_003184365.1. Lineage (NCBI taxonomy): Eukaryota > Fungi > Ascomycota > Lecanoromycetes > Lecanorales > Parmeliaceae > Evernia > Evernia prunastri. The sequence goes on from NKYR01000079.1 coordinate 42,953, forward strand.
AGGTTGACTACCGCCATGAAGCTGAGTTTTTGGCCACAAGGGCCGCAACAGAGGTTTCAGTGTCGTTGAGTCGGGGCGGCGGATATGGTGGATAGGGGAACTGTGCTGCGAAGGAGAAACAGGAAGTGCGGATGCTGGGGGTTAAAAATGCCGAAGGATAATGCAGCTTATTGATGCGAAATGAAAGGTCCTCAGGCTTCACGAATCAGGAGTCGCTCTCCATCAGTTCTTTTTCTTCTTCTCAAAGAGACTGTCAAGCTTTTCGTCGTCGTCCAGGTGTATGAATGGTCGTTTGTTCTCATCGAGCTTGACCTCCCCAAACAGTCGTAGGATATCATGAGTCGTGAGCTTTGCCAAGGCAGACCTATCATCCACTGCCTGACCAATGAGTGCACTCTTTACCATTTGCATGTCCGTGAGCTTGTCGTCCGCTGACTTGTTGACGATGAATCGCGTGATGAATGTTTCTGACTCTTGGCCTATGCGGAACACGCGACAGAAGGCTTGCTGCTCTATGCAACTGTTGTACCATAGATCTATACAGATGACCTTGGAAGCCATCGTCAGATTCAAGCCGATGCCGCCGCATTTGAGAGAAGCGATCATGACCTTCATATCGTCGTCCTTTGCGAATTCCCCAATTGCCTTCTCGCGAGCTGCGTGAGGCATCTTCCCATGGTAGGTGCAGTACTTCCACTTCTTTTTCTGACAGATCTTCTCTAGGATCTGCATGATCATGTGAAATTGACTGAAGATTATGATCTTCTTATCCGGCTCTTCTTCCAACCATTTGTCCACTTGCGTTTGCACAGCGATGGTCTTAGCAGACATCACAAGCTTGTTCTCATGAAAAACCCACTCCATGTTGACTTTCTTGGGTCTGTTTCTCCGACCGGCCATTTCATTGAGCAGCCAATTGTCGTTCCATTCCAACTCTTTCAGACCGGCGCACGATTCGGCGCTCTTGAAGTTGATACCGCACTTAAGACAAGGCGTCTCATCTTGGTCTTTTGCTGATGCTCTGATGGCCATGCCCTGAAGACACTCCTCGCAATAGACGTGAAAACAGCTTGTGACCATGGCGCTCTCCGGTGGATCCCCGCATGAATGGCATTGAGTTCGAGCCTTGAGCTCGGCCCATTTGGAACCCGCCCTCAAAGTCTGGAGGAAGCTGCCAAACTCGACAGCAAGCTGGTCAGGTTGTGCAGATGCAGGCTCTTCAGGCGCTTCCTCTACAACTTCAGGCTTGGCTTCGATCATTCGTCTGAGCGCTGAAATCAAATCCCTATCGTTCTTATTCTCTGGAGTCGGCTCGCGAACAAATGTGTCTTCCAGGTTGGCAACCATATCCAAGTCAAGGAGCTCTTCTAGAATTTCCTGCGCTAGGAAAGTGTGCGCACACAGTTGTCGTAGCCTGAGGAAAGCAACCTGGCAAAGGGTCAGTCCCGGTCTCCCCAAAAAAGCGCAGAACGCCGTACCAGACCCACGCCAGGATGCCTCTCAAGTTTCCCTTCCGCCGAGGCCCTGATATGGTTAGTAATCCTCGTCCGTAACCGAATGAGGCTTTACTTACTTATTCAACATGCCAACAAACTTTTTGAAGACCAATCTGTACACGGCTTTCTCAACGGGACTGAAATCGATGTTAATGGATCTCTGGTTATGCTTTGGCAGCTTGATTATCGGTGCACCAAGGATGGTGTCTTTGAATGTCCTCCTGCACATGATTTGATCCAGAAGACAATGCAATCGCGAATTGCAATCATCGCTTCCCGGCTTACAGTAGTTCTCCTGAAAATCGCTGAACGAACCGGTGTATGGCACGCGAAGGAATCTGAAATATGGAAAAAGCTCGTCAACTCGGTTCATGATGGGGGTTCCACTGAGTGTCCAGCGGTGTCTTGCCATCAGAGCCCTACAAGCAATCGAAGTCTGTGTCTCGTGATTCTTGATAGCTTGGGATTCTGCCCCTGCTTGTCAGCACATAATTTCGATCCCAAATTGAGATACTAACCATCGAGTACTATTGATGATATCAGCTTTGTCAACCTGAGGTGCAGAAGTTTGCAAAAGCTTACCAACTCTGTAAAAGTGAACTTTGTGGAGAACATCCCTCTCTTGATTCCATTGCTTTTCCCACCATGCTTTCAATTCCCCCTCGTCGCGGATATCTTCCGGTATATGGAGTTTTGGGTATGATTTGATGACCTTACAAAAGTCAGCTTGCTGATTGAATGTACCAGAAGATCATAGGTCTACCTCTTGGTACGTAGTAAGACTGGATAGGTTAGCAAAGCTCATACTTCCCAACGGCAGATACTTACATGACATCTTGTTGCTCCATGACTTGAACAGCAGCCTTGCCACAGACTCTGGTCGCTGCGTTATGCTTCAACACAAGGTCCAAATGCCCGTCTTCAGTGTGCTTCTCTAGCTCTTGCTCCCCTATCGCAAATCAGACCAGTGTCAACTGAAGCGAATCTAGCCCGAACTTACATTGGATCAAGAGCCCCGGCGTGCATACTATTAAAGTAGCCCTGTGTTTCTCGCTGCGAGGGGGCGGATTGCTTATCATCAGAGCAATAGTCTCCACCGTCTTTCCTACAAGAAACAATGAGCATAAGTGGATCGTTACGGCGATTATCTTAGTACTCTTACCCATACCCATGGCGTCCGCCTTCAAATTATCCGGAATCAGTTTTTCATCTTTGGGATGACATAGGGAAGATAGACTCACTAGTATGCCACCCAAAGGCTCTTCACCGCCAGTCTCTCGCTCCTTCATCCAGGCACTCGCGAGGACTTGATGATGACGGAGCGATGATTTCATGCCGGGAAGCTTCCAGTTATCTTCGCCATCAGCCTTGCAAGCCCCTCTCAGGTCTCTACCAAGGGTCACTGTCGCCTTCATGATCTGATTTTTCTCCGCCACAGCATCTTTTTCAGTCATTCCAAGTGGTACACTGGCAACAAGCGCGGCGAGCGCTTTCTGCTTATGGGTGTGCCCGGAAACAGGCAACGCTTCTCGATGAAGATTGGCATCTGCGTCTTCATAGATATTGCTGGCAAGAAGACCATTGGAGCCATTCAGATATCCAGCCTTGCCTGGTTTTCGTTTTGTTCTCTTCGAGCCACTCTTCTTGGCCTTTCCAGTGGATTTCCCTTTGTCTTTCTTTCCCGAAAATCTATGAAGTACGTCTTCAATTCCTGCCACCATATTGATCTCCTGCTCCTCTTCTAGATCTTGCTGACTTCGTTTGCCGTTGCTGTTTGGCTTGCGTTGCTTTGGGCCCCTAGAGCCCAGGGTTTCATCTTCTGGACCGGGACCTTCAGCAATGCGTCGTTTGGAACGAGAATTTCTCGGTGGCGAAGGTGAAACAAAGAGGCCGTTATCAGAGTCGTCATCGTCGCTGTAGCCGCGTGCGTCGTCATATTCGGCCTTAAGCCTCGCAAGTCGGAGATTCTCCGCCTTCTCGGCCTTTGCGAATTCGATATCATCTTCTATTGTGTTGCTTTCATTCTTGACTTTTGCATTATAGCTCTTCTTGAGGGCGCGAAACTTCTTACCGGTGTCCTCATCCGGGATGTAGCCAGCATTCATCCAGTCGGACCCACTGTCGTCAACAGCAATGTCTGAGCGCTTCGGCCCTTGAAGCCCAAGGCCATTCAGTGTTCCTGGATTTGCCGAGGTTTCGGGGATACCATGTTTACGCCGATGCTCTCGAAGGTAGGCATCCTGTGCACGCCTGGCTGCTGAACGATCGATGATTGAGCGCCTCGCTTTCGGGTTGAGGCCTTTGAGGAAAGATTTGCCCAGATTGATTTTTGAGGACGCACTTGGCTCGGCGTCGGCATCAAGGTCAATCACACCATTTCCCATGTCCGCCCAAAGGAACTCGACCTCGTCGTCTTCCTTTTTGATGGGTACTGAGCTTCCATCTGGTTGCAGTATCATAATGTCATCATCACCATCATCATCATCATCAGAGATAGAGATGACTTCTGGCATGCTTGTCCATTCGAATGGATCTTCCTCGTTCTCCTCCTTGATGACGATCTTACCACTCGCACCAGACTCTGAGACGTGACTCGGGGGATTTCTACTCATTATTGCGCTTGGGCTGTCCGGCTTTGTTGCGAAAAGGTCTTCATGTTGCTGCGCTACTGGCTTAATGGTCCCCGGGTCGGTGGCGGCATTGGGGCCCATGTTCATAGGGATTGCATCAGGGTTGCTCAGCTCCATGATGGCTGATCCCGGACCCTGGCGCTCAAGCGTTGCATCTCTGTTGCGAACGTCCCAGCTTACCACGTTGGCGATTGGAGGCGTATGTAATAGTTGATCGACGTCCCCTTCAAAGTCATGCATTGAGAAGTCAAAGTCTTCAATTGGACCCTGGACTCCGAGAATATCATCGTAGCTGTCGGACTCTGGGGGAGGAGATACAGCTGGAGAAGCACCGTCGTAGGGGTCTCCACTCTCAGTGTCCATGGTGTTTTCTAGTGCGTCTTTTATAGAGCAAATTTAATGAAAAGGGCAATGGAAGCGGTCGTAGAACATTGCTATGATCAAGAGTGGGTGATACATACGAGTGAGCTCAGGCGAAAGAGATCAATGCCCTAAAGCTGGACGATGATGGACTGATTTGACGTGAAGTCTTCCTAGAAGAATTGTTCAAGGTAAGGTCGATGTAATGCAAAGCAGGATGGGAGAAAGTCGAAAGATGGCGAATTCGGGAAACACGCAGATTCTGAAGCAGCAGCAAGCTGGTGTTAGGAAAGCAAATGGGGATCCAAATGAGTTTGAATTGCGTGCGTCCGTGGAAATTCCGAGAGAATAAAGAAGAAGACAACGTTTAGAGTGAAGAGAAAATGATGAGTTGTATTGTTGAAGTGCGATAGGTAGGAGGATGAGAGGAAGGGTTGCAAGACTTGGAGACCACTTTTAAGAAGTAAGCAAGCGACGAAGTGTATGAGAGATGATGGGATTGTGCGTGAAGTGAGGATGTGCGGGCGAGGATGTGGCGGAAGAAGGCTTGGAGGACTTACAGACGTTGGTGAATGAGAGACTGATATGATTTCTTTCCCCTGTGCAGAGGTGTAGGTGAAGAAGATCTGGAGACTTGGCAGAAGTAAGCAAGCGAAGAAGTGTACGAGAGATGATGAAATTGTGCGTGAAGTGAGAACGTGTAGGTGAGAACGTGTAGGTGAGAACGTGTAGGTGAGAAGGTGGTGTGAGAAAGTGTCGACGAGAATGTGGCGGAAGAAGGTTTGGGGACTTACAGAGTTGGTGAATGAAAAGACTGGTATGATTTCTTCTCCCTGTGCAGAGAAGGTGTAGGTGAAGAAGATTTGGAGACTTGGTAAATCTTAGTAAGTGAGAAGACTTCTCTGGTTCGTGGGAAGAAGAAGGTAGAGAAATGAGATGAGGGCGGCGTTTGCTGAAGATTTCAAGGACTTCGATACGTAGATGACTCTGGTACGTAGATGACTCGGAAAGGTTCAAGAAGTGAACGAGATTAGACCGTGAGATGTCCTTGTAGTAGAGGCTGAGGGCGTTCAAGGTTTGATAGATTCTGAGACTTGAGCTCTACCCTAGAAGTGACGAGAGGTTGAATTATGTAGTGTTCTTGGCGTAGAATCTGAGACTTTCGAACCCTTGACAAATGTAGAACGCTTGGGAGCTTCGAGCGAGCAGCAAGCAAAATGAGAGTGGAAGATGTCTCTGCTGTAACAGCTGAGGATTCAAGATCCCCTACAGGCGTAGAAGGCTGGAATCTCTTGCAAGCAGTAACTAAGACGTGAGTGTAATGTGTGTATGCGCACGTTTTGGACGACTTCCAGAATTTGGTAATTGATTAATGAAGGCGGATCGGACTATGTTCCAGGAACGATAGCTTGTTGAAACACAAATGGTGGTGAGGAGGGGGATGAACTAGGGTGGGCAGCCGCTCCGGAGATGCTAGCTTCGTACTTGGGACCTAGATGGGTGATTTTGAGAGGGGAGGTGAGGGCTAAGCATTCGAAGTGATCGAGATTTGCTTGTAGACAGTGAAGAAGACCCGTCGGGGCGCAGTTGGTGAAGGCTACGACTGTTTGGCGTGTCCCCAAAGCATGCAATTGCTTGTGCTTCTTCTTCGAAAATGAGCTATAAGTACCACCTCCGATGGGAAAGATGGTATCAGCCAGGAGCAGCGCCTGCCGTTCCACCAACCTGCGTCTTTTCCTCCCCAACCATCCTCGTCTGCATCTCTGGCTTCTTCTCCCCCCTTTCCACCTTCTTGTCCCTCGACATCACATTCCCCGGCAACGCCAACGTCGGTATGCTGTTCTCATTGAACGGAGACTCCGGCTCTTTCGAGGGCATCTTTGCCCCCATGAATGGCGTACTGGGGACCGACGGTGCAGCTTTACGCAGAATCTCTGCGTAGAATGCCTCCAATGCGTCTACATCCGTGCAAAAGGCCTCAAAGTCCTTCTTGACGGCTTCAGATGTTGTCAGTGCTTTCGCAGCTCCGGATCGCGTGGAGCCAGCGGAATTTGCGGGGGGAGCAATCGGCGCCGAAGCTCTGTTAGCCGCGGACGGTACGTCCAAAGTGGCACGAACAGAAGGTGAGTTGTATGGGGAGGAAGACGGGGAAGGTCGGTGATTGCCACGGTGGGGGCTGGAGCGGAAGAAGTTCATGCTACGATCGTGTCCAGGGTCTCCCGGATTTTCCAACTTGGCTGCATCCTGATAGGACGATGCGTTACGATTATTGTACAACCTATTCGCCAAGAGCAAGAAATCACCGTCGTCTGTGATCTGTGCGATAATGGTGCCTGAGCGATGGATATATTGCGGGTAGCGATAATCAGGCTTACCCCACGAGTAGGTGACATCGACATCTGCTGGAAAGTCAGAAGCGGCCTCGAAGTCAAGGACAAAGCTGAATCGCTTCATGATCGCTATTTGGTAGAGGTGCTTTTCAGGTCGAGGTTGAGAGGAGAAGGTAGTGGTGTCCGCGAAGAAGCTTTGTGGCTGTTTCGAGGGTGGTTTCCGAGCGAGTTTGACTAGATAAGGTGCCCTAAATGGATGCATGCTCTTGATCGAACAAGCTTCTCCAAGGGGCACCTCTACGAGACGCAGTCCAAATCTGTCAACGGATGTCGCCCATGAGATGACGGCATCTTGGATGAGCCTCGGCGTGGTATTCATCCACTCGACTCGAATATGATAGCAATTGTCGGGATTGTGCAGTCTGTCATAGTGCAGGTTGACCAACTCCGGCCGGTAGGATCTCTTACGATGGTCCACGTCATACAGCAATGACTTGCTTAAGGCGACACCCAGTTTTTTCTTCTTTCCGGTGGGCGTGCTCGTATCTGCGTCTGAATTTGGAAGACTAGTTGAGCTTGCGCGAGAGCGGCCCGTCGTAGGAAGTTCTTTGGGAGCGTCTTCCGACATTGGCGTGGAGGGCACGGATGCTTTGCCTCGTCCGAACCAACCTCTAGACTCTGGTCGAGGCGCACGATACTGATCCGCGATTTGGTAGAAGTAGTTGCCGTCACGAAAATTGTGTCGTTGCTCAACATGCTGGAACATGCCGCTCTTCATGAGCTCATTACCGAGCTCCACAGCTTCATCTCGGGTATCGACATCTCTGAAGTTCTGAAGCAGCCAAGTGGTCAATTCGAAGCCAATAAAACAGTTGTAATGGAGCCTCCAATGCCATCTTCGATCCAGCATGCGAACTCCTTTCTCTGTCTGTATCGTTTCGGCGAGAGACGCAATGTTGAGGCCTGGGCGCTGGTACAAATCCGACTCCGGCAACAATTGCACTGGTCTTCCGGTGGCATCTCCCTCTGCAACATTCTCCAGCTCGGCAGCAACAATGGCAGAAGCGTTCCTTGTTTGGTACATGATGTCCAATGGGTTTGTATCTTTACGGTTTCGTGAATGCATTTGGAAGCGACGTTCCTCTGGAGGAATATATCGAAATTTCTGCCATACTTGGCTAAGCTTCCTGATGCCCTCAAGCCTGATCTCCTCTTCGTCGTCCTCATTCCTCGGGCGCAGCGGACGGCGGGTATTAGAAGGTGGTTCGACCGGAATCAATACGAATCGGGCTCTCCATGGCCGTAGGGCCTCCACGAAGTCTTTCGCCTGAGGTTTTTCATGGCCTAAAATGAAGTTGTCGATTATCTCCCAGTCAAAGTCCCCTCGCTGTGGAACGGTTGGTACTTCCTGAACGTCATATTGAACGGCCAGCATTGAGCAAATGGCGGGTCTATAGAGTATAGACTCAGCATCAGCCGTTCTGGCGGCAACAACACCGCGACGAACGAACTGGGTGACTTCAACCTTGATTTCATCGGTTCGCGTCAGTTTCTGAATAATGCCACCTCTTGACAGAAAGACCACAGCGCCAACCTCAGCTAGCACCTGCTCATTGAAGATGTTGAGAGACTGCAAGGCTAGTACCTTCGTAGTCTCTGCAACACGAGGACCTACAACAATTTGGAAGCCGCGTGATATGCGGAAACCGAGCAGCTCAAAGATGAGCGATCGAGGGGCCTCCGATAGGTCCGTATTCTCTGGGAGTTCGACACCGTAAGCGCTGTGTTGATACTCCTCCGCAAGCTGCTCGGCGGAAGGGAACTCCTCCGTCGTGAGTGGGACAGCAGCAGGACAGCACATAGATTTCCATTTGATCTGTGAGGTTGGTAGAGGACGTGGGAAAATATGCTGCCACCTTCCAAGGCGACTACCTACTGCTGTCTTTGATTTTGAAGGGTTGGAGGGGTTCAACATCGTTAGCCAAGGGGCCAGTGTGGTACTGGGCGAAAGAATCGCTGGTGAAAGCTGAGAATCGTCATCGCCTCCATGATACGATGCATTAGTCCTGCGGTCTTCTTCCCGAAGGTCTTGCAACGCTTTAAGTCTATCAGTAGAATGAGCGGCTGCCTTATGCGCATGAAGTTTGCGAGCACCTGTGCCCTGGGATTCGCCTTCGTTGCTCATACGTATGGCAGTAGGCTTTCTGATTGGGATTGGTCTCGAAGACTGCTGCGGCTCCGAGTCGGAAGATTGCGGCAAGTCTTGATCCTTATGATTGGCTTCGTAAGAATTAGACTTACTTCCCAAGACGGTATTGATATGAACCTTTGTTGGCATTTTAGTTGAAGATGTGGTATGCTTGATGGGAAATGGTGACTTGAAGCCTTGACTTATTAGAGAGGTGGGAGTTTTGTAGCCAGCAGATTGTTCAGTGCTCGTGGTTGCAATCGCCTTTGCCCTGGCAAAATCGAAGCCTTGAGGTCCAAGACTAATCTGGCGCGCTGTTGCACTTGAAGTGGGACGAGCTGTTCGCTTGCTGCTTCCGGCGTTGGCAACATCGCCTTCTCCATTTGCCTTCTTCCGCAATGCATGGCGTTCTAGCATTGCTTTATTCCGGAAGCTTTCTTCATCAGAGCTGTACCTGCTCCTGTTAATAGACAACTGATGGGTGCCAGCGGAAGTGCCGAGTAACGATGGACTGTGAAGGTGACTTGTGGATACGTTCCGCGTAGACATTGCCTTTCGAGTCTTTTTCTTCGCTAGCAGAGGATGGCGGAAGAGCAGATCATCATACTCGTCCATCCACTGAAACAGACGACCATCGCTTTTTGGATAGCCGGATCGACCGGATACGATTGAAGTAGAGAGCTTTGGTGTACGACCGCCGCCCGATCCGTCGCTTTGCGAACCGTAGATTTCGGAACTTGGACGTAGGCTCGCTGGTCTAGGGGATCCAAACATATTCCCAGAGGTTCGACTTTTAGACTCACCAACAGAGGAGCTGAAGCTCCGAGATAGGGTGGGGATTGATATGTCGCTGATGGCGTTTTCCATGACGCCCATCATTTGCAGTTCGTACATTCTCACTCTCGAAACGAATGTCTTGTGCCTCGGGGCATCGAAACTTGACTTGTTCTTCGCTTTGATTGGAACTGCGATTGCCCTGCGGTCCTCGTCCAATGAAGCAGTCCAAAATGAAATGTCGACCCAATGTGGAATACCATAGCTCCACTCCTGCCTTGATGATCCTCCCAGTGCTTTCCGTCTCTGATGTGGCCCCTCAGGCCCAAATGACGACGTCGTTATTGTGCTTCGACGCGCGCCCGTGACGCTGCCTGTTGGCGTATCTTGGTCGTCGGCGACGTGAGTTGTCCCTCCAGCATACAAGTCGCTCAATTCTAAACGAGGCTTCCGATACTGGAACAGAGGTACCGAGTGTAGTGGCATCTTCGACAAGCACACCAGATCGATACCAACACCATTGTCAATAAGATTTTCGGTAGTGGCAACCAAGAGGCTGTAGTCCACTTCGAACAGACCAGCGCTTGGTGTCAACACTACAATGGACACCCCAGTCCGAACAAGATCACGGTCAATGTAATCGGAGGAGAACTGGGATGATGCCAGGTTTATTGCTTCGAGAACATTGCCATGTGCCGCCGCAGACGGACGGCCAGCGATCACATGACTAGGTAGGTTAGCCAATGCCGAAGAGATGTCCGCTCCAAGTGGTAAGTGATCCCCTACATCAGGTTTTCGGATGGAGATGTCTCGAAGGAATACCTTGAATTCTTTTTTCAACTGATTCAAGATATCTGCCCAGTCTCCACTTGCCTTGTCACTGGCTACGACCCGGTAGAAGTCTTGCGCGTTACTGTCATCTCCACTGCCCCGTTCATGCGATTGATCCCGGCTGAAGTTTGCATTATTTGAGTTGGTGACCGGTCTATCTTCGTATATCATCCTCGTGAATAGTACTATGCTAATGAGATGCTTGACTTTTAGTTGTTGCCATCTCTTAAAGAGCTCGGGAAGGAAGCCGTTGATGACTTTGTCGAACATGATCTCTCCGGTACCGTCGGCATCAAAATCCCACATCTCTTTGGACATCTGGATGAATAAAACATAGCGGGCAGACTCGCTGCGAAAGATAGGTTTGGTGGATGCATGGAAAAAGGCTGACGCCACTTTTCGGCCCTTAACGAATATCGTTTTGATGCTAGCCTTGATGCTCTCCATAAAAACAATCCTTTGACCTCTGAAGATGCAGCGGTCAACCAACTCGGCGGAGACCAGGCGCCACATGTCCGCACGAGCTAGATACTGATCTCGAAAGACAATCTCTACATGGGATGCGTAGCAGGATGTCTCGTCAGCTGTTGACACCAACACCTGGCTCCCTTTCTCGAAGCCAGAAGCATGTTCAACTCGCCGGGAGATTGAGATCTGGACATTTGGCTGTTTGAAGAGCATCTCCTCACTTATAGCTTTTGCACCGAAAACATGATGCCGGTTGATGTCCAAATGATCTGGCGGAACATCTGCAGCAGTAGTGGGCTTTTGCAGGGTATTATGTGACTTCACGCCATGAATGATGGTCTCACTACTTGCCTTCAAAGCTGTCAGCTGCATCAGAGTCCCCGCCTTGACGTTGCCCTGATGGAAAAGCGGCAAATTGATGAGGACGTCTTCCTTGGAAAAGTTCTCATCGTGTATGGAAAGGCTACACAAGAGCCGCACGGATGCTCCAGATTTCGTTTCAGGGGCTGCGGATGCTAAGGGTGGTCCAGGAATAGCATCATCTGCACGGACCGCGCCTTGCAGTGTGGTGGAGTTGCCCGTGCTCATTTGACGAAGATGTGAAGCACGGAGCGGACGAGAGGAATTCTGATGTGCCATAGTCTGAAACCCGAGTATCGAAATAGTTTCGATGCTTCACTTATCCCGGCGGCTGGTCAAGCGAGATAAAGATGAAATGTTTCATTGCCCAGCGAATGAATACGTTTCGCACGTTTCGCACGTTTCGTGGCGGAGCGGCGTCACAAGTTTGCCATAGCCGTTGGACCTTACATTACCGCCTTGCATGCGAGCGTCATGGCAGCAACGCAGAAAATTTCTTGATGGGTTCATTAGATTATTAGTCAGCGATTACTTCCTCCGCGAGCAAGGGATACAGATACTCTAACAAGTAGGGCAAGTTTACTTCCCGATTAATAAGAAAAGATGATTATCTAGAGCCTCAGGAGTAGGAGGTCGCAGTAGAAACGGTCAAAATTGATCATACGCGCGCGGTCAAGGCTACCGTGGGTATGCTATGTCAGGATGGTTTTAGAATGGTTTTAGACGGGTTGGAGAAATGGATGTGACAGTCATACTTCCTGGAGTTGGTGGGTATATAAATGTCTCTCATCATTGTGATTGTGCTGCATTTCATCCATCTTCCATCCTCCATCATCCGTCATCCAACATCAATCATAATCAATAATTGCAGGAAAAGCTTCACTTATTTCACGCATCTTCCTTCGTACAGCTGGTACTGTACTTGTATAAGTCTAAAAAATACGATACGCCGATCTTAGCTTAAGTACCTTACTTCAATCAGCCTTGGACTTGCTATCTTTGGGGCAAAGCACCAAAGTCAAACGGTACGCTAAAATTCCAAGGAAAACCAGGGAAGTGTGGCTCAAGAATACACCCGGTGACCAGGGTACTTTACAGAGAACAAGACAAGCGTGACAACACATTTCATTCCATTCTAATTATTTGCGCAAACAAGAAAATAATCAAATGATCAACAATAATAACAACCGGACTCTTTGCTTCTTGGCATCATCTTACTTTACCTTATTTGCCGCCGAAACTTCAAAACCCTCAGTCTCGCCCCTTCATTTTCCCTCGTGGCGAAGGGCTCCTTTTCTTACCCACCTTACCTTACCTTACGCATTGTCTCAGCACCAGCCTCACCTCAAAGCAAGGCTCAGCCCTGAGCCATCCGTCATCAAAAGCACCAGAAGGATCAGAAAAGGAATCCGATCCTGCTCATCTTCGCCTACTTTCCCGTCTCGGTATCTCCTCGCGGCCCAGTCAATGGCCAGTTGCCTAGACAGGGATAGGAGTAACAGGTAAGGCTGCCACACCACCTCATACATTTCAAGGCTGATGTGCGCCAGATTCACAACAACTTACCCAACACTCTCTTGCGCTTCAGCGCACTTACTCCCACTCTCTACTTCAGGTCATGCGTAAGCGCCACCCTCAAACTCCAGAGTCAACGCCCAATGGCTAGCATGCTCTGATCTATACTGATTCCCCCAATGCAGACAAACTTCGAACAGCTGCCAAACAAGCAGCCTGGTATAACGAGCAAGATGATCCGAACCCGAATTACAACCCCTTTCGCAAGATCAGAACAAGACTCCGCGATCCGGATCAAGCCGACGAGGAGCATGGGTTACAACCTCCTCTCACAAATCGCTCCGAGAGCGAGTTCACTCCTTCAATCGAGGTCCAGCGCAAATCACAAAACCTAGAAGCGCTCCAGCAGCCCAAACATGCAGACACAATGCCCTCTTCTTCCCAGGCTTCTTCGGGAAAGTCCCCCGTGGAGGGAGAATCCTCAATAAAAGATTTCAGTCAAGATCACGAAAAGAGTCAAGATTCTGGGACAACAGAGGCTTCTACAGCGGTCGATTCAGAAGTCAAGCTTGAAGAGAAGGAAGGAAAGCCAAGAAGGAGGCTCACAAGCAAACTTCCGTTCGGTCGAAAACATAAGACGGAGGAGGAGGGCGGGGAAGCAGAGCGGACACGGACACGGTCGGGGTTCACAACGGAAACACAGACATTCACGGCTAAATCGCAATTGAGAGCTACGCTATTCAATTCTTGGATTAATGTGTTGTTGGTTTTCGTGCCCATCGGTATCGCCGTCAATTTCGCAAACGTTCCCAAGGTCGGAGTTTTCATCATCAACTTTATTGCCATCATACCCCTTGCCGCTATGCTGAGCTACGCAACGGAGGAGATCGCTCTACGGACAGGGGAAACCATTGGAGGTTTGCTAAATGCAACATTCGGGTCAGACTCCATGCTTATCTTCGTACGGAACCGCCGCTGATTGGTCAATAGCAATGCTGTCGAATTGATTGTATCTATCATTGCATTAGTCAAGAACGAAGTGGACATCGTGCAGGAATCCCTGATCGGTAGCATGTTGTCGAATCTCCTCCTCGTCATGGGGATGTGCTTTTTCTTCGGAGGTATCAACCGTGTCGAGCAATTCTTCAACATCACGGTAGCACAGACCGCTTCCAGCTTGCTGGCTTTAGCTGTTGGGAGCTTGATCATTCCAGCAGCGTTTCAAGCCTGGGCAGATGGGGCTCGTAAGTTTCCATCACGGAATCGGCTTGTCTACTTGCTAATACCCCGTCTCCAATCAAAGAATCTGTTAAGTCGGCGAGAATTACCGAGCTTTCGCGCGGAACCGCTATTCTACTCCTAGTGGTTTACGGAGCCTATCTTCTGTTCCAGCTCAAGACTCACGCATCAATGTATAACGCACCCAGTACCAAGGTCGAAAAGCGCCGGACCAAAGTAGAGGAAGGGGACTCCATTAAAGGAATTGCGAACATAGGTGCTGGTATCTCGGCTTCCATGGGCGGGTCAGCCAGCCAAGAGACGCCAATGCGAGAACCAGAAGACAAAGAACTTCCTCAATTAAGCTTTTGGATGGCTATATTCACTCTTGCCGCTTCGACCGCACTTGTCGCCATCTGCGCCGAGTTCATGGTTGATAGTATCGATGCGATCACCGAGGGCGGCAAGGTCTCGAGAACTTTTGTGGGGCTGATCCTTCTTCCCATCGTGGGAAACGCAGCAGAGCACGCAACAGCAGTGACGGTAGCATGTAAAGATAAGATGGATCTAGCCATTGGAGTCGCGGTCGGATCGAGCATGCAGATTGCTCTGCTCGTCATCCCTTTCACTGTGGTTTTGGGCTGGATCATGGGTAAATCAGACATGAATCTTGCCTTCGACGGCTTCCAGATCGCTGTGCTATTCGTTGCTGTCCTGCTGGTTAACTATCTCATCCAAGATGGAAAGTCTCATTGGTCAGTCTCCACGCTACACGTCGTCATTCTGATCTTCTGACAATTCAACAGGCTTGAGGGCGTCCTTCTGCAGGTATTGTATATGATCATTGCTCTAGCAGCCTGGTAGTACCATCCACTTTCCCTTGCCTTGTGAGTTTTACCAACATTCAATCAGGTTCTATCCGGAAGACGATCCAAGCACAATCAACACAAGATGATCTCAACTCAAGACGAGAGGGCGTACATCGTAGTCACACAATGCCAGCATCGGGGTATGATAAGCATCGTCGCCACTACCCAGCCATGCGCCCGGATCCGCAGCGGTGCCCCCCGAAGTCGCAAAATTCATCTAGATGACGGCGAACTTTCTCCGCGGCACTCAAACACATCTGGAGGGGCTTTACAACATACGGCGTCTGGCGTCCGGCGTCCGGCGTAGATCGCTCATGATTGCCTTTTTCCGCGAGCGCCAATCTTGAAACGAAACAACTATGGAAATGGCGTTACATCTGTATACAATGTGTTGGGAGCTTGCTTGCAAAGGTCGTTCGGAAAGGCTTGATATGGAAACAATGCACGGTCATATCGTGAATGATGACCCGCATATCGAATATACAACCTAAGCCTCTCAGATCAGATCAAGTACGCCGAGACCTTCTATGCCATTGCATGTCGTCACCCTTCTCCTACTTGCCCTCCGTCCATCTACTCCATCCCCGCGTCTCTTCCTGATCGAGTACTTACTCTCTCTCTCTCTCTCTCTCTCTCTCCGGCTCTGTCGCTAAGGTATGTCATATCATGTTGTGTTCACCTGGTGATTCATCCTGCGCTTGTGATTGGTCGGTATGTTCGAGAGACAGAGAGAGATGGATGGACGGATAGATGGATGCATGGATGGATGAATGGTCCCTCACGGCGTATGCGTACCCCTACGTCCAATGAGTAGAACGGAACCACCGATCAATAACCATCCTCGCTCTTTTCATTCCGCTCATCTACCTTGGCTTGGCTTGGCTGGGTGAAGTGGGTAAGTGGGTAAGTGGCTAAGAGGCTAAGAGCCCAAGAGCTCATGTTACTCACTCGAGATGTGGGTTGTTTCGCGAGTCAGTTTGTTCGGGGGAGACTTGTTTGGGGGAGACTTTGCTTGGGGGAGACTTGCCTGGGGAGGACTTGGCTTGGGGCGAGAGAGATGTGGGCTGAGTGGTCGCTGAGTGGTGGGTGAGCGGTGGGTGAGTGGTGGGTGAGTGGTGGGTGAGCGGTTGGCTGAGCGGTGGGTGAGCGGTGGCTGGCTGGTTGGCTGGCGCGTTGGATTTGGTTGGGAGTGGGATGGGATGGGGTGGCATGGGATGGGATGGGATGAGTTATGCTGGTCTGGTTATGATGCTGATATGGGTTTATCGGGCTGGGTTTATCGGGCTGTGGGTGGTCGTGAGTCGGATTTTTTGGGGCAACGAGCATTTTGGCTGAATAGTTTGTTGTTGTTTTTTTCTTTTTCCTTTTCTTTTTTTGGGCACAATATCTCTGGTATAAGTCTTTTTTGGCAACGAGTCTTTTTGTCATGCATAAGATCTCTACATACGAGGAGGTTCTCCAATTTGGGGAAGGGGAAGGGGAAGGGGAAGGGGAAGGGCGTGGTTTGATATGCATGTGTCATGGTCACTGGTTCGAAGTGCTCTCTCTACATACCTACTGTAGAGTACCGAAACTTCCTACCTCACCTCACCTTACCTTATCCACCATTCACACGTACTCACACCCTACCCTACCCCCCCTCCCCAAAAACCGGAGCGAAAAAAGAAAAAAAAAAAGCCACGTCGATCTCCCCAAATCGCGCTCTCGATTCTAACTCTCATCATGCTCTATTCTTTCTACTCGCTTAGTGGGACTGGGGAGGTTAGTCGGTTGTATAGGCTGGTGGTTTCGTATAGAGGGACGTGTCCCCTGCGATGACCACGGGATTCGTACCAGTATTGGGATCGTCGTTCGATTCGATTCCCATCTCATCTCTTTCAGAGGCATGGCATGGCATTCTTTCCTTTCCGCGCCCGTCGGCCCGCCGGCGCACTGTGTAGCTTCATTTCTTTTTCACTCCCTGCAGGTTTGATGCTAAATGAGCATGGGAGGGTTTCTTAGCACTGGGGGGGATTTGGGGGAAGGGGGGGGAACTGCATATGCCCCTCTTCGGGCAGCTATTGTGGCCCCGGTGTTTGAGATCGCGCAATTATATATATATCTATACGATTCCAGCCGTTTTTTGGTGCCTGGGCATGGTGATTTGTGGAGGCTAATTTCACGATGAAAACCTCACCGCCTCTTGGCACCTCGTACCCCAGAACGAGAAAAGAAGACACCACAACGACAACACAACAATAACAAAAAGCCAGCTGCGGCCCACACGGCCCCCGACGGACGCCGCCCCCAACACTTCCCTTCCCTTCCCCTCCCCTACCCCATTCACACCTCATACTCCCCCCCCCTCAGATTCCTCCCGTCCACCCGGTTCACGCCCACCCCGCCGAGATCGACCCCGTCCAGCGTGCGCGCGTTCACGGGCAGCTTCCCCACCACCCACTTCGCGAGCGCTTCGGCGTCCTCGATCCCGCTGGCCTGGGCCCGTCCTTCGTCGAACACGTTCACGAGGGACACGCCGCACGTCGCGCAGAAGGCGTGGCCCGAGAGGCGGCTGGCGAAGCGGTAGACGGTCAGGTGGGGGGCGTTGCGGAGGGTGACGGTGGTTTTGGGGGGGTAGATCCAGAGGTCGGCGTTCTGGGGTGAGGGTTGTGTGTTAGATTGGGGGGGCGGGGTTGATTGGGAGGGGGAAAAGGAGAAAAGGGGGGGATGGGAGGTGGAGAGTGGAGTGGAGTGGAGTACGTACCCGTGAGCAGATGCTGCAGTTGCACGATAGCACGCCTATCTCTTCGAGCGGTTTGCTCTGCACGTCGTAGGTGATCTTGCCGCAGTGGCAGCTACCGTGATAGAGCTTGGTGGTGGAATCGGGTTGGTCGGATGCCGCTGGTTCGGTCGGAGGGGCGGTGTGTTGGGGTTCGAGACTGGCGCCGTCGAAGGGCTTGATTTCTAACTTCTCTTCGTCGAAGGAGCTGAAGGTGCGGGCCTGTTGTCTTTTTTGTCATTTTCTTTTTTTCTTTTCGAACTTAGAGCATCTTTGTTTGGTGGTATGGATGGATGGATAGGTTGAGGGAAGGATGACTTGGTTCTCTTACGTTGACAAATATTGATGGACTTTCAGTAGCTTGTTTCTGGCCCATGACCGCCGTTCCACACTTCGGACAGAACTTCAATTGCATTAGTGTTTCGTTACTAGAGCATGAATGCTTCGGCCGCACCTTGTGGCTCAAGGTCTTCTTCCCAAAATAATATTCCTGAAGTGTACCATCACCTTTCTCTACTACGAAGTGATCGCTCGACGAGGGAAAGGTCCAGAGGTACCCTTTCTGTGTCGGCGGATTATATCAGCATCCTATGCTCTCTATTCACTCTTCTTGGTGTTGGAAAAGGAAAGATGAAGAAGACCTTTATGCAGATGCTACAATTGCACGCGGAAACCTGCTTCAGCTCGGGAAGCTTGATGGAGAATTTGAAAGCGCCGCAGTGGCAGTTGCCTCGGTAGGTCTCGAGCGATTGGTCGGCCATTGTTGATGTTGTTTTATTCTGCGCTTATTGCGTTTGCTGTTTATCTTCATCCGAAATATCTGTGGAGGGAAAATTCCAATAGGTATATAGACAGCTGGAGCCTGGAATGAGCGATCTCTCATTGGTGAGTCACCAGTCGGAGCCTGATGTTCTCACCGATCGGCGTTCGTCTAGAGTTCTTGGCGCATGCAGACTCACCGCTCGGAGGCCGTCTAGAGTACTTGGCGCATACAAAACACTTCACCACTTTGGCGAAAATCATTCCATCCTCCTCTACCCACATGAATGTTCCGTATCATATCATGTCTGGCGATCACGGTGCGATCCTTCGTAGCAGTCATCCTCTTGACACATGACGTAAAAACTATCATCCAATCTCCGAAGCCGTAGACCAGGAATGTCCTTCCAGCGCTTGCACTTTCGTGAAGTCTTCCTCTCTCTGCGGCATATTCTTCTCTTTCTGACCCCCAAGCCGACGATAACCCCAAATGAGCAAGGATACCACGTCTAGACACATCGCGGAAAGTGTTCTCTGCGCCAATCTCTGCATCTCCAAATGCCCTTTCAACATAGCCCTAAGAGTCTGACGTGCCCGGCTGTCCAGGCATGGCTGCTGCTGCGCGGCGTCCGCCTCAAGCAAGGCTTCAAGTCGAGAAACAACAGGCAACAGCTGCTGGTAGAACACAGGACCACTTCTTAGATGCTCGCGATAAAATGCTTTCCGATAGCTAAAAGCCTTAGGTCTCATCTGTTTTCTGTACTCTATCTTGCAAATTCTTGACAGGTTCTCGTTGCACTTAAAATGTAATTTCCAGCGTTTGACAATCACGTAACTGAGATCATAACGTTGCCGATCCTGAAAAACGCGCTCATATTCCCGTCGCAAAGCAAGGATGTGCCTGAAGTTACGAAGCGTGACCTCGTCCAATTTCTGTCCAGCTGCATTCGTACAGAACCTGGTGGGCACATGGGCTACTGGGTTTGGAAGACACGACCCGAACTGCGGTAATAATCGCTTAGGTTGACTTCGAGTAGCCTTCCAACTCTTGGACAGTACAGTCAACATCATCGGCAAAGAGAGACGACACTTGATAGCGAAGTGTAAAAGATGATCCTCTGAGAAGCTAGATCATATTGATTTTCGATTCTCAGCCCAAGTACTATAAAGAGTGAAAGCTTAAAAGACTATAAAGCACGGACGCGGAAGCAGCAAGGAGTGAGACATCATTTGATCGGAATGTTTACAAAATCGAAACGCGCGTAAGTATCTCCCAAAGAATATCAGCGCCATGATCGTGTTAAAATCCCTTTGCAAGGTACGTTCGCCGATCCAGAGGTTCTGATGGTATCTTGTGCCGTTTAGTGACTGTTCGAACTTGAAGAATCGGCCCAGGGACAAGCATGCATTCGGAGTTGTGGTTTCTCGTTCTTGGACTTTGCGATTGTAGCTGAGGGGCACCTTCTCTATCGCTCTTGAAGAGTGTTCGGACAAGGAGATTCGTATGAGCAACCTAGTGACCTGGTACATCAATTCTGATACAGCCTGACGAAATCGGATCTCCGTATATAGTAAATGTTGCAGGTATTCATTATTATTGTGTATTCTGTGTTACAAAAGTTAGCAGAATATAATTATGTAAGAAATCCCAAGGGTTCTGCATATGCTAAAATCGAGCATCGGACTCTTCCGACGATCCCTCACTCCTCCCGAGCCTCCTTCACCGCTTATTCCATTGCGACTTCAATCACACTTCAATCACACTCTACTTTATCCTTTAGTGATCATTCTGTCCTTACTCCACCTCTTTCACTTCACTTCATCATTCCTGAAATCCTGAAAAGTCCTCTGCAAGTTGAGCGCTCAGTCAATGTATCGCAAAGAGCGGGTCTCAGCGGATATTAATATCGAGTTCCTTGACATGGCCTCTGCGGGCATGCAAGGCCTTCTATTTCGGTCACACCATTCATAACGACACGCTTCAGTCATTTAATGCAGGGTGAAAATGTTTTTGCAGTCTTCTGTCTCCGGTCTCAGGCAGCTCTTCTCCACTGCGCCCTCACCTCACACCCCAAGAGGCCAACGTCAGCTTGAATCAGTCACTGAAGAAGCGCATACCTACGATCTACTCTCCCCCGAAGGCGAGACATTGCGCCAAGGACAACATCATGCCTATCCTTTCAGACAAGGAGATCCTTCGTCTGCTGCCGCCGTAGCAAGTAGCTCAGATGACCGAGGTGGTTTGGATATCCAGAGTCCTCGAGACGTCCGAATCATCATAGCTCAGGATGCAAATGCTCTGTCAGCACAGCCTCGTGTCCTCTACGACTCCCACCCACCGCCACCAATACCTCAGTTGCGCAATGCTACGTTTCCAGAAGCGTCTAAAAGTGGTCTTCGAAAGGGTGGCTCTTTTACAGGAGGATGGAGTAGTAATGACAACGTGCCAGCGTCACATACCGCTCCCCACACTCGACAGTCTTCCTTTTCCCAAACAGCGCAGTCTATATTCACATCACCAACCTCGCCTCTCTCCCCAGTGAGTGAGCTTGGTGGCCTGTTCAGCAATGCTGGAAGGCGCAACAATACTCAACGGCCTGCCACCAGTGATGGCGAGACTGCGCAGAGCAAAATTGCGAGGGAAGGCCGAGAAGAGACCGATGCTTTGCTGGAATGCATGTTCGGCGCTACAGGGTTTCCGTCTATTTCCAGCACGAAGCTCCACGTCGGACCACCAAGGGCCCTGGACGCTGAGAATGATAGGAGCTTGAACTCAGCTGCAAGAGACTCGTCGTTCCCGGGTGCATTCCCGAAAAGAAGGACTCCTCTGACTCGATCAACGACAGCTGCTGACCTCCAATCGCTATCGACCACCGACCCTCCAAATACAGATCTACAGCCTCCACGTCCCACTAGCTCCTCAATACTGATCACTCGGCTATTCTCCATCGACCCTAAGGAATCTGCTCATTACACTCTAGGAACTGAGGAGCCAGTGAGGCCAGTCCGTACTCAGCCACGGCAGGAAAGCGAGCAGAGTAGAAACAAAACCAAGCAGCTCAAGACTCCAACGTACGCAGTGGCTGTCCTCCTCCAAATGCCAATTCCTAGACAACGGCCACCAACACCATCCACGCAAAGTTTTTCCCCGCAAAGGTCCAACCTCATGGGCTTCGCTGCTATTAATACTCAGTCCTGGCGACGGGATGGTGCTCAAGTCAATGGCATCGCCTTCGACTCTAACCGCGACATTGAATATGTGATTGCCCACTGGACCATCTTGATTCGAGCCCTGTCTTCTCTGGAGATAGTTGCTCGTTGCAAAATCAGCGATGCACTCGTGAGGCAGGAACTCCCATATTTGGACAATTTGATCACGGGACAATCCAAGATTCCCGATCCCGGATCAGGCACTAAGCTGAATATGCTGAAGCCGACAATGCAGCGAACGTTGCAGCTTCCTGCTGGGGCATTGCAACAATGTCCAGTAGTCCAGAATTTCACTGATTCCACTGGAAAACGGATAGCCCTTGCTTTGAGGACTCGCAGAGTTATTGCAGGCCAGCCTAGATGGGGTATCTGGAGAGAGGAAGGTCGTCTGGTTGGGGCGTGCGTTGGAGGGCGAGACCAGAACTTTTTTCTCTTCAACTTGCTTACTGCCTTTCTTGGATCTCATACCGAGTGGCTGGAGTCTCTAGGTCCCAGTCGATATAGACGTCGACACGCAAAGCATTCCAACGATGTCAACGGAGAAGTGAGCGCGATACAACATCGTACCGTCATTGTATCGCAAGACAAAATGACCGCCCGCCGACTGATATTCTTGTTGGCTGCGTTCCTGCCCGGCATTCACAGAAAGCTCACAGCCGATGGGCAGAATCAATCTGACGGGAGCTGGTCAAACGTTGGATACTCTCAGTCCCCTCCTTCAGCCGTACCCATGCAACGCCGACAGTCCTTGCGCAGGACCGTGAACAGAAGGAATGGCGAAAACCGTGTCGCTGTTAGCGTCACACCGCACGCAAGATCTGTCAGTTTCTCTGGATCAGATGGGACAGCAGCTGATGATGCCATGGCCGAGGGGCTGAGCATCCAACATCGAAGTCGAAGAACATCGGATGCGCGGTCCATCAGGAGCGCCGCCCTGCCTATATCGTCTAATGCCTCAGTGACACGGAAAAGCAGCACAACCACGACTGCGACCGTGATACCCGACCCCGTAGTCGATCCTACCGTCATTCCTGCCACCCATTTTTCAAATCGTCACACAGACTCTCGAGTTGGCACTGCAGCGGACCTACGATCAGAGAGTAGTGGAACCTTTGCCTCGCTATCGTTGAAGCGCACTTTGTCCCGGTCCGAAAGCAACGAGCATGGTAACGCGAGCTCCGATTCTCACTCAGGTAGTCGATGGGGCAGTATGATCAGTGGGTTCTGGAGTGGTCGGCGTGCTTCATCTACCGAGAACAGTGATCTCTTAGCTTCTTCTGAGGAGGGTCTTGGGATCTCAGGTGTGCCCAACGAGCTACGCAGTCAACAATCAATGAGCAAGCTTGCTCAGATGGTGGAAGAGGTGGGCATGAACGGCAAAACTCATTGCCAGCTACAAAGCAATACCGCAACACCTCCAAGCCCCGCTAGTGCAAGGCGCCTGCACTTTACGAGCGAGGCCGTCGATAAGGGTTCACCTCCAAATCTTATACCGGAGAGACGAGGATACGATCGCTTTCCCCTCAAGCTTTCGATCGATCAAGACGATGGCGTGGTGGATGTGGACTTGCCCTCCAATTTTCCATACTCTTCTTCCTTCGCATATATCATGAGCTCTCCCCCGGCTGCTGCTACCGCCGCCAGCAGTTTCAACGATCATCAATCACTGCATGGGCGATCCTTTATTCATGATTCTCCACACAAAGGCGTGGAATCAGCCGTCGATGTTGTTGGCTGGTTGCGGAGGTACCACCAGGACTTTGCTCTTCAAGCAGTCCGTCCTTATGACACTCTCAAAGAGGACGTAAAGCGTTCAATGAGAACAGAGCCAACGCCTGCCACCGTTACTCCTACCATAACTGAAGCTGGTGATGCAGCTAGTGAATGGACGGAGATTTGCACGACGCTAATCGCAGATACTACGAATTTCACGGTCACTCGACTCTGTCTCCGACGAAAGAATGCTACATCGCCTCATCATCAAGCTAATGCGTTGCTGGAGAGAAGCACTACGGCCAATGCATGCGAGGAAGAGATGATAGAAGAGCCCATCATGGACATGGACCCTACCCTCATCGATGCCGTCGAACGTGTCCTCGCCCAAAGCGGTCAGTCATCTCGCGCCGTGTCACGACCTCCGTCGCCGTCTCGCCACACCACCGGTGACGACAGTCCCGGATTGGAGGTTCCGCGAAGCGAATGCAAGAAGATGGTCTTGGGCGCTCTGGAACAAGTGGCCAAAAGCGTCAGTGCCGAGCTGTCTTCCCGGCCGCGCGATGAGAAGAACGTCGGGGGATCGCACAGAGGGAGAGCGAACCTGCCCACGGATAGCACTCTGAGGGAGGGAGTGCGGAAATGGCTGAACGAGGTGGGGAGGGAAGCGGCATGATTTCTTTCCGGAGCTACGATGTGATGCCCGATGCGAGTGAGCGCATTGGAACGTTGCTTTTATTTCAACATTGTTTCTATCACCTATGGCGTGGTGGCTTGCTTGCTTTTTCTTTTTCTTTCTTTCTGCTGCAGTTTAGCGGGTTATTGGGACGTGATACCCCCTCTGACGAATTGTTGCTTTTTCCATCTACTTAGATACCCAAGGGCAGGATAGCTTTTCAAAGAGAGAGAGAGAATAAATGACAGCGATACGAGCATGCATTTTCTTCTTTTTGGGCAAAGTCAAAATTGGGACATCATCTCGTCGTGACTAGTTGCTGCTTTTCTTCTTTCCTTTTCTTTCTACGTTGAACTAGGTACGATGTGATTTCCGAATCATGTTCTCCTCTCCTCTCCTTTCCTTATCTCGCTTGAGCCATGCGGACCTGACAGAATGTGGCGCATTCGAGAGAATGAACGCTTGCAGAGCGAGTAAGTACCCTACCCCATGATATATATGGGGATGCCAGATCCCCCAGCTCGGTAGACCGGCCCTGGCATAAGATAATCTTTCAAACAGCTTTATTGAAAGCAACAGCCTGTCAACGCCTAGCATCTACTCTATAGTCAGATGAAAACGATTGTTGGAACTTACGCGCCTTCTAGGAAGAAGGCTGGCGTTGGGGTTGACGTTAAGTCGCGGGAATACCGTTGCTCTCTGCTGACTTGGCGGGGACTACGTGCCTATCCACGTACCTAGGCCCCATTCCATGCTATCCTACCCTATCTAGGAAGAAAGAAAGAAAGAAAGAAAGAAAGAACTAAAGTGAATTCGCCAGGGCGGCTTTGTTTCGTGTCTACTCGCGTATAGCGCAATGTGGGTATAGATGCATGTGCGAGGTGTGGATGCATGTGTGAGGTATGGCGGGAGAGAGGGGATGTGTGACGGTTTGTGTGTTGGGCGTCTCGAGTGGAGCATTGGATCTGTATCGTGTTGTGGCTCTAGATGAGTAGGAACGGAGGACCAGAGCGGGCTGTGTGTGGGTGTTGATATGTTGTTGACGGTGATAATTGTCAGGGGGTTCTCTCTGGGGGTTCTTTAGGGGGGTTATGGTGGGTTTGTCGGGGTGCTTTGGAGCGGTGTGGGGAGTGAGTGGGGTGTGATTGTGTGAGGATTTGGGGTTAGCTAGTTTCAGAAAAGCCAAGAAGACATGTCCAAGTCGTATCTTAGCGCCTAGTGGAGGGGGCGTATCGGGCTCGTGGTGCTTCTGGCTCAGATAAGCTTGTTGATGTGCGGTGTATTTCGCGCGTCGGAAATTAACCTGAGAGATTGCATTTTCTTGGGTGGGAGGGATGAGGTTCGAGGCGAGGAATGAGATTCGACTGCATGTTTATCTTACCTATGTAGGAATGGTGCTCTCAGATTGACCGGGCTCCGCTACGAGGCTGTCTGTTTGTAGCCTTCTCGAAAGAGCGGGGGAGGGGGACCGAGCGAGCATACGTGGATGTCTTTCAATGGCTGCTGGCAGACCCTACGGATCCCCTAAGATTTCGGATTCGAGGCGCATCAGCCTTGAAAGGCAGCTTCTGTCGCTGGAGATACAATCATTGCCTCAGCTGATTTCGCAGCTTGACGGCGGCGGGTCTGAGCGCGGAGACTTGTTCTTTTTTCTCTCTTCTGATCGAATAGACGTTGTGTTTGCAGGCGGACCCATGCTTCTCCCTGCACATGGCGGGAAAGATCGTGGGATGTGTGTGGTGCCTGTCGTACTGGTTGTCCGCTGGAAATACATGTACCTCGACGGAATACATCCCTGGTGTCTGCGGTTGTGGCTCAGCGGTTTCTTGACCTGCGTCGAAGATTGGTTGCCGTTCCATATTGTTGACAAGTAAAACAGTCGGATCGGTCTTCTTTCTCAGTGGATTTAACTCAAATCACGGGATTTAAATCTCACACACAGTCTTGACTGATTGAAGTAGTAGGATCCGCTTTCTGCAGCATTCAAGGCGCAGCCACTTCGTCATGTCATCACAAAAGTGCCTCGTAGAATATCATTCCCTGGTTTTGAGGGCAGGTTACGCCTTACTGTCTGTAAAGTCAATGTTTGATACGTTTTCTCTGCCTCTTTTCTCAGGGCGCAATCATTGACACGTAAAGGACACTAACGGGTATGGAATAAACTGTAAGCGTCTTGATTTTTAGGTAGGTATTGAAATACAGACTCACCGGGCTAGGCAACCACCGGCGATGTTTGTCAAACGAATCGGAAGAGCGTCTTTTTCGTGCTTGCGCATTCCGATCATGCGCGGTAATCATGCAGTGCGGAATCAATAGAAAATCAAAACCCTCATCGGCGGGAAATAATCAATCCTCTGCTTCCTTCGTTCTTGGCTTTTTCATCACCCCGCGGCAATGTCAGGCTCAGCAACCCCCACGCCACCACCAAGCAGTTCATCAGTAAAGAAAAGAAAATATGAAGAGGTTGAGCAGGCACCGCCACCATTACCATCCGATGGCTCTGTCCTGTATATCGCGTTGTACGCACTGCCAGCTCCCAAGCGTCGTGGCGGTGTGCTGGATTATCGCTGGACCTTTCTCTTAGCACCTGACGACCAGCCAAAAGCTCACGGGAGACAATACCTCGTCCGCGAGGCTAGCCCGAAAATTGATCCTCGTAATGCAGCTGGAAGTAGCAAAGGGCCTGGAATACTAGGGCAAGGGCTGGAAGACCCAGGCGTCGAGCAGCAACAGAGGCGCTTCGACAGACTTCCCACAAGCGGCCTATTTGCGGAAAATAAAAATGCTCAGAAGTCGACAGCGTGGGAATTCGAGATCCAGCACGTCTCCCCGGAAACATCCAGAGAGGCACGAGCCATGATACAGCTGCCGCGGGTCCAGGACGTAGAGATATTCGAAGCTCTCATCAAAGACGCATTCTTGGAATCCGATGGAGCCCGAGGGACCGACTGGAACCCTGTCATGTGGATGGGAGATGCCTGGGCCACCCTGATCGAAGCTGGAGATGTGCTTGGCGTAGGAGGGTTCAAGTCGGAGCCTATAACTTGGGGTACAGTGCTCAAAATTGCTATGGAATTCGTCACAGCGCAGGAGAGCAAGGAGAGGCTGAATGACCCGAAGTTGACATTTCGGGTTCCGACTTGGGGACTATTGGAGAGGCGACTGATCTCATAAGGGAGTCATACAAAGTGGTATCTTAGAAGGCCAGTCACCTTTCAAGAAAGGGCAGGATGTGTATGTAGAAGAGTAGGTAAGGTTCGCTTTGGGCCTTAACCCAGTCCGACACCACATGCTAGAGTAAACTTATCGAATTCTCAAAAGTATCACAACACCTAGTAAGGCATAACGCCCAGCTGGCTGAGGATCTCGGTCCGAGACGGGCAGGCATGAGATAGATATATCGGTAGGAATGCTTCTAGTTGGCCAGGTAGACGTTTTTCAGTGAGACTGTGTAGGTATAGTAGGAGTGAAGAGAGAAGGCAGACAGAAAAAGCTCAAGGACGCCTGCACTATGACTACGAACAACACTTACTATAGAGCAAAAAGATCATGCACTGGGGCCCGATGTCAATAGACGCCGACTCAGCGGCGCATAGAATAGGGAAAAAAAAGGTTCCTTCTACAACCTAGGTAGGTAGAGTAAGGTACTCAGTAAAGTAAACTTAGCAAAGTAAGGTAAGCGCTGCCCAGCAGCTAACCTTGAACCTTCTAACCCCAGCCACCGCATCTCTTCGCAATCTTCATCCTTTCTACTATTCAACCACTCTTCCTTTTTAACCTCTATCCATTGCCTAATAGTATCTCTCTTTCCTCAATTCTTCAATCTTCTTTTTCCACCCTGTGCCTCCTCAATTATATAACAGGTTTAACCCCAATCACCAAGCGCATTGGACAGTGCGAGCGGTCCCGGCGGCAGCCAACATGAGATATTTTGATGACGGAGATTTAACAGATGGCCTGGTATGATATTCTACCATACTTTTGCTCCGCAATCTTCACTAATTGAAATGCCTTCTTCATAGCAACTTACTCCAAAACATTTCCCCGTCGAACACATTGAAGGCGACTACCACGTCGTCTGGACATACTGCAGAGGAAAGAGGCGAACACTGGATTGGAGCTCACAGATAGACCTCTCCAATTGGGAATTGAAATTCCAACAAATTCCAGCAGAGGAAGGAGGCGATGGTAGGAACTTCAACGTCTCTCTCAATTTCGGCACCCTCGAGCTCGAATACATCTTGAACTACCAAGACAAGATTGTCAACCGTCTCATTCTGGTCACGAATAAAGCACCTGGCGAAGGTTCTGTGGAGAATGAAGCCATGGTCACCTTTAGTGAAGTGCGCGACGAGTCTGGCTACCCCTACCTCCGCTTCAGTTTCTCTACCAACGAGCACAACCCGGACGACGACTTTGTGAACATAGAGTTCGTGGCGAAAAGAACCGACCCGACGGGTGTGGTTCAGCTGGGTTTGACGAAGAATGAGAAGCTGAGATTGGGATACCCGGTTTGGGACGATGGCACGTTCGAGCCCGAGAATTCGGATGAAGAGGTCACAGGTCAGAGTGCAGATAGTCTCAACAAACAACTCCAACGTCACATCGAGGCTTCGGTAAAGATACACGCAAGGCTGGTCACGATGAGAAACAACGTCGACAAGCAAGTAGCTAATGCAACAAACGGTATGCAGCAAGCTTTGAATCAAGCGTGGCGCTCAGCTTCTCACCCGGATCCTAACCTTCAAACATCATTCGAGCCGCGCGGAGCTAGAATGTCACCGCCGCCCTCCCGGAAAAAGAGAGGCGAAGTCGCAACGGCCGAGGATCTCGAGATACCGCTATCCCAGCGCAGGAAGAAGGGTAGCGGACCCGAACGTACACCCATATCGATGGAAGATGAAGAGTTACCGAACGGTATTGCAAGACCTGCTGGAAAGAAGAGGAAACGAGGTGAAAAGGCACCGGGGAAGAATAAAGGTGGAAGGCCTCCCAAACGAAAAAGTATGCGGAAATCTATATAAGCAGAGACAAAAGTGGAATGGATGGGCGCTAAGTGGTCTTTTTCTCCTTAGGTGATATCAACTCTGTGGCCCAGTACCTTGTTGACATAGCCGGGGCCGGCTCACAAGGCTCTGGAGGCTAGAAGAGAAAAGACGAACGATCGGATGGTGGGAGTTTTCAACAGCATGCTATTTTGGGGGCGGTATGATAAAAAACCTCGACTGTAATTATTTTCATGCCAGCAAGCGAGCATGTCACGCATGCATCTTTATACCAGCAAGCCCGAGTCTCAGGCACGTTTACCTGTCAGGACGTTCGACATTGGATCCGCTTCCTGGTCCTTTGGTGATGATGACGTTCTAAGTATACAAGTGCTTTTTTTTCTTTTTCTTTTTCTTTTCTTTTGTATTCTATTCCACGGTGACGACCTCATAGTCTCATCGTCTCATCGTTGTTGGGGGGGTTTATTTAAACCGCCTTCGTCTCGTAACCAAAAAGCAAAGCAAAGGTCAAACGATTATCCTGGGCTGTCCATATGCTTTAATGTTGGAGGAGAACAAACCGAATGAAATTACATACTTCTGGTCCGCTCGTATCAAAGAAGTTACACGGTGGCCCTGTTCGTGTACCTCTACTTCTATGTACTCTACTACTCTACTACCTCTACTATTCTACATTCAAAAAACCATGCATGACACCACCAAATACAGACTTCTCTCTCTTGAGCTACAGATCCCCACCACTATTCTGTCCACGTTGTCGTGGCGCTTTTTCCCTTATCTCTCTATGGTGATTCATGAGGAGGGATGCGGGCTCTGTTTGTGTGGCTTTGGTTGATCCGTGTATAGGGTATTTTGTGGTTCGGGTGATCCATATTACAAAGGTATTTGTAGAGGGTGGGGTTGCTTTGTGCGTGTATTGTTGCCTTGTCTGTGAGCCGGGGCGGGGGGCGTGGTGTGTTGGATGGGCGTTTGCCCTGTTTTCGCTGGCTTGGTTTGAATTGGCGTGTGTGTGGTAGCGTGGGTTGAGGGGGAAGAGGGGGAAGAAAGGGTTGGGGAGGAGAGAAGGGGGAGAGAGAGGAGGTAGAGCAGGGTAGAAAAAGGGAGAGGGGCGCAAACGGGAGGAGAAAGGGGGAGGAAGGGGGAGGGTAGGCTGGGGTAGGGAAGGAAGCAAGGAAGGAAGCGGGAGACAGGGAAGATGGCGGGATGAGGCGGCGTGTTTCTGTGCGTAGAGTGTTTTGTCGTGGTTTGATGGATGTGTGTGGCTGTTGTGGAGGGTGGGAGTTGGAGCGGGTTGGTCTGGTCTGGTGTGGTCCGGTCCGGTCTGGTGTGGTCTGAGGCTCTGGTCCGAGGCTCTGATGATCATGTATATCCTGTGAGTTTTATCTGCAGCAGGAGAGCGTGAGTAGTTTCCGATGTCGAATGGCTGGCGGGTGTGTGTGATTTCTTTTGACGGGGTAGACGGGATTCGCTGTGTGGGGCTGGGGGCTATGGGGATATGGGGATATGGGGGTTGGGGAGTATGGGGTTTAGGGGGAGGTGATAGGGGATGGGGTGGGGTCCTGCAACTGTGTGAGGAAGCTAATTGTCGTCGTCCTCGTCGTCGATCCCTTTCCGTTTCCCTTCTGGTAGCGGATGACTATGCAAATTACTAGATATACGGGCTTCTTCGAGCGGGAGAGCTGCTCTGTGGTTTGCTGGCTGGGTTGGGTCTGGTCGGGTCTGGGTCGGGGTGGTTTGGGTCGGGGTGGTTTGGGTCGGGGTGGTTTGGGTCGGGGGTTTTTGGGCCTATGGTTTGGATGGGATATCGTTGTAGGGGTGCAGGGGGTGAAGGGGTAAGAGCTCGGTTTGGGGGTGGGGAGGGAGGGAGGAAGGGAGGAGGTTGGTGCGTGGTGATGCGTTTGGGAGGAAGGGGGTTTAGGGACGGGGGCCGGGGGAGGGGGGGAAAAGAAGTGGGTGTGTGGGTTTCTGATGTGAGTGGCTGCAGGGCTATATCTTTTTCTTTCTTTCAATGGGGAGGGGGCGGTGAAGGGGTAAGGGTTTGTGGGCTGTGGGCTGTGGGCTGTGGGTTGCTTGCTACACTGTGAGTCAACGCCCATTCAGCGAATTAAATCGGGGATAGACTCGATTGGGATCCTGCTCCATGGTGGGTGATGAGGGTAGTCGGTTGTCAGTGCTGCGCTCTTGGCTTATACTCCCACCTCGCTCTGTCGCTCTGTCGCTCGCTGCGAGGGGGAAAGGGGGGGGGGAGGGGGAGTGGGATGGAGTGGAGTAGGATGAAGTGGGATAGGATGAAGTGGGGGAGGGGAGGGATAGAATGTGAATGGTGGGGTGCTATCGAGGAGTCTGAATGTACTATGTGCTGTCCTGTGCTATGCTGTGCCGTGGTTTGGTTCGGTTGGTTTGAACGCGGGGATGAGGATGGACTGGAGCGTTTGTTTGTGGGGGCTATCAAGGGTGAGTTTCTATGTATGCTTGCTCGCTGGTTCGCTGATGAATTTGTCTGTCTGTCTGTCTGTCCATCAGTCTCGTCTCATCGCCTGCCTTCCCTCCTACGAAAGTCTGAAAGAAAGAGAGAAAATTGGGACCTACTTCCCAATATACTCCTCGAAACCACAATTCAATCCAATCCAAACCCCCTCCCTCTCCTCTCCTCTCCGCTCCCGCACCGCACCTCACTTCACCTCACCTCACCCCCTCATCCTCTCAAACGCCGTCCCCACATCCACCCCCACCCCAGCCATCGCCTCCCGCGCCACCCTCCCCACCGTCTCGTCAAACGTCTCA
Organism: Evernia prunastri; assembly: GCA_003184365.1. NCBI lineage: Eukaryota > Fungi > Ascomycota > Lecanoromycetes > Lecanorales > Parmeliaceae > Evernia > Evernia prunastri. Next base: position 74,898 of record NKYR01000079.1, read on the forward strand.
TCCTCCCCGATACCAACCCGATACGCCACCCTCGCGCACTCTTCCGCTCTCAGGCACAGCTGAGGCGCCACGCGCGCCCCGGCCGTCCACAGGTGCGTCCAGAGCTCGATCAGTACGTCCTCCGGCAGGCCGTGCCGGACGACTTTGAAAGATTGGGACGGGGAGCCGGGCGACGCGTCCCACGCGATGACGAACCCGAGCGACGCCAGCGCGTGGTATACCGTCCGGATCACGTCGTGCGGTCGCCGCCCGTACGCGTACGTCCGCGCGAGGAGCGAATACGGGTCCCACAGCTCGAGCCGGGGCACTTCCCTCGCGGGCGCCGCGTACGTCCCCTCGATGGCCGCGAGCAACCGTTCCGCCCTGGGCAAATCGACCCCCGCCCCGTGCGCGTCGAACGCTCCCTCCAACTGCCCCAGCAGGCCCAGCCGCCGGGCGCGCGTGCGCTCGGACGTCGTCTCGTCCTGCCGGCAGATGGCGCACGCGCAGCGGAAACCCCAGTTTCGCAAAGCCGATTGCGCCGTTTCAAAGGTGCGGGCGGGCGCGGGCGCGGCGTACCAGAAGGTGATTTCGGCGGCCGCGGGGAGGTCCCGCGCGGCGCGGACGAGGATCATGTCGCCGATGAAGCTGCGGCGGGCGTTGGGGTCGCAGCTGTGGTTGATGTAGGAGGCTTGGATGAAGATGGCTGTGTTGTTGTTGTTGGTGGTGGTTTGTTGGGGCCTGTCGCGCGGCGGGCGGTGGGTGCCGAGGAAGGAATCTAGGGTCGTGAGGCGGGGGCAGGCGAAGACGTTGAGGGCGTTGATTCGTTCAATTAGGAAGCTGTTGGGTGGGGTTTGGTTAGTGGTGAAGGGAAATGGGGCAGTGGATGGGGAAAGGAGGAGCTTACGTGTCGAGGATCGGGAGACCGTCGACTTCGCTCTCTTTGACGGGGTTATAGTCGCCGTGATGCAAGGCCGTGAAGGATGGTATCAGAGAGGGGTTCTGCAGCATCTTCTCCACGCTCGCGGTGATGAGATCCGCCTGCGTGTTCGTGCTTCGTCGTCTCGTTTGCGGATTCGCAAGCACGCTTGTTCCGGAAGAACCTGCTGCTGTTGCTGCGCTTGCCTCACTACTACTGCTGCCGTCGACGGAGCAGTACGCAAAGGCTTTCTCGCACAGCAGCAGCTCCCCGGCTACAACGGCTCTTGTGGTGAAGAGTCCCCGTCCGCGACCCTCGGAGATCTTGACGGCCACGGGTCCAGTGTACGTCGCGTTGTCGAGATTGTGTGCGCTCCCCTCGCCCGCCGCTTTGTACATGGCTTTGAAATCGTACTCGCCGTGTTCCCGCTCGCGGAGTCGCTTCTCCGTCCGCGCGAGCTGCTCTTTGGCGTCCGCGTTATTCGGGAAGTGGACTAGCAGGAGTCGGAGGGCTTCGTGGCACGCACGGTACTCCTGCAGCCCGTACAGAGCGCGGGCGGCGCGGTAGACGCCTTTTTCGGATACGGGACATCCTTCTGGGAGGTCGACGGCGTCTGCGAGTGCGTCGTCGTAGCGTTGCAGCTTGAGGTTGGCGAGGGAGCGGTTCAGCTTGATAGCTTTGATTTCTTCGTTTGTTGTCGGGCAATGGAGTGCTTTTGTGTAGCTGAGTCGGGAGAATGTGGTCAGTGAAACGCTGCGATGGGAAAAGGGAAATTCAGCGTTCGTACCATTTGACCGCCTTTTTGAAGTTGCGGGCTTTCAGTGCAGCATTGCCTTCCTCTTTCAGCTCCTTTGCAGTATTGATAGTCTCGCTGATTCGAGGTGCCCAAACTGAAGGGATCCTATCATCATCTTGAGCAAGCCAGATGATATCGGTGACGTGATCGATCCGGAGGCTGTATTCGCCATTGCTCATCAATTTGAAATATGGCTCCTTGACGATACACACGCCGCCCATCCGCGCAGTATCCTCCGCAAGCCCATACTCGGGACCTTCTTGTTGATAGAGCTGAAGCATGACTCCGTTCCCCTTTTCATCTTTCACAATGGCCTGGACCGCGTTCATCGAATAAGGCGGAGTTGCCACCTTCAGAAGAGCATAGGATCCGCGATGGTGGGTCTCCAGTTGCATTTCATCGATGTGCATTTTCTTGAGGGCTGCCAAAGCCGATACGCTGGGCGGATAGGGCTCGGCGATGAACGAGTGGTATATCGTGTGCTTCTCATTTGACTGATATGTCTCGTCATCAGAATGTATCACCATGAATCTTTCGACGAGTAGGTCCAGGGTTTTCATGTCCGTAGGTCGTTCACCCTTGCGCTTCTTTGCGGCCTCGAGGGTCTGCCGGCGTAGGCTCAATAAGGCAGCTGACTGCTCGGTGTCGGAGTTGTCGTCAGTATCCATGTCTGACATAATGAGTTGTTATGTGATTCCGGGTACGCTACTAGATGGTAAGATGCAAAACACTTAGGGTGTTTTGTATGGTAAGGAGAGCTGAAGGTGGCAATGTTGTGAAAATATGAGATTAAGCGAATTTGCTTGGACAAGTCATGGACATATCTGAACAAAGAGGTGAATGAGTTTGCTCGGGTAGCTGCATCCACTACAACTTAGCATTGGAAATCACAGTGCAAATACAGATTCTTTCTTTTGACGGCCGACATGAACAATGTATCAGCCAGTAAGGTCCTTGCTTGCTCAATATCCGTACGAAAAGAACCTGGTATTGCCGTAACCAAAAATCTGTAAGACCACTTCCAGGGGCCAATTTGAAGCCTCGTGCATACTTCACCTTAGAAGATGATTCCATGCCCGAAGAAACCTTTCCACGTTCCATCAAGCATGTATTCCATGTATAACGATTTTCAAAAAGCCGCCCAGTATCTGGACTCAGCCAAATGGAATCATCTTCCAGCATGAGAGAGAGCAAGAGGAGCCCAGAAATGGAACACATTCGCTCCTCGAGCTATCCATCAGAGAGTATATTCATCATACCCTACTTCTTTCTCCCGGTATGCATGCTTACATGACCTTGCACTCGGGTCTTGATTTTGTCTCGACATTTTAATATCCGATGGTCACCATGTTGACATCCTAGAGGCTTGGGTCGGGATACTACAGAATGGCAGAACCGGACGCTGCTTTTGTAGACCACGCTGATACGCTTTCCTCTGGAGACAATTTCCCCGGCAATTGCGGGCTTTTCAGCGCTTCTTTGCCATGTCTTCTGTTCGATACATTAGACGCCCAGATTCTATGAGTTCTACGAAGAAGCTTCTTTGAATAGTTCAGATGGGAGAACTGCTAGGCTGAGTATTCCTGAGTATTCGCGAAGATCGTTATGCGTTTTCACTTTTCTGTCCTTTTCTTTTCCCGCTGTCTACTGTTCTGTTCACAAATAGATAGACATCAGTAGGGAGTTTCATATATCATTACCTATCGCTATTATAGTACTACGCAACCATTCACATTCTTCCAGCCCACAAATCGTCCCACACATCCACATCCCGCGTTGAGCTGCTCTACGCAATCGCTCGCAGACACATCAAAGGAAGTTATCTTCAAAGAGGCAGATATTGTAAACCTGAACTATTTTCATTGAATTCAGACAAGCGAGGAGTAAGAGTTTCGATCCGACTTCGCTAAGTCTGTAGCGTGACTAAACCCTCTTTGCAAGAAGAGCTTAAACTCGATCAATGTGTGTGTATATATATACACACACAAACATTGCAAGAATGTTGCTGTGGACCCCACTGCTGTTACTAGAAACAGGTTTTCTGGGCTAATAAATCTGTATTGAACTTCATTGTGCTTCTGAATTAGAGGCAAAGGCGGCAGGAGAATAAGTCGCTCGCAGCAGGGTATGGGATTCGTTCGTGATGGACTGGTCTGTTCTTTCTAGCTGAGGGTATCTATGCGTTATGTTATGGATCGCGACGCTAGGGACTAGATTCTTAAGTCTGTAACAAATGTTGGTTTATGTTTATATACTGTGCCATCTCTCAAGATTGATAGGAAAAAACGGTGGATGGGAGGAAACGGAGGCAGGATTCTACGAGGCCGCGAGTGGGGTTGGAGTCTCTGCCGTGAGAATTAGAGAAGCTACGACGATGATGAGCGAGGAGAAGCTTGAAGTAAGTACGGATTTTCCTTAACTGTGATCTATCATGTCTCATGAAAGTGACCAAGAGACGGGAGTTGCTCTCTCGTATCGCAAATCCATACCACTTTTCTCTAGTACTACAATTCTATTGCTGTTGTGTTTGCTATTGATCCTTTATTGTTTCGCGGTTTTTTTGCTGTGGTAGTGCTGGCGATACTTATCTGAGGGCCGTTTCTGGATGTGGGGTGTCTGAAAAGTCATTGTATATTTTTCGAGGAAAGGCCTTGAGGGGGTGGGGGGGAAGAAGGGGAACGGGGGGGGGGGCAAGAAGGTTGGACTATAAAGATCTGGCCCGGTCCTACCACATCTTGATTGAGATGGGGTTTTCTTCTAGTGGCAGTGCTGGAAAGGTTTCTGTGGAGTTTCTGAAGTCTGATTTTCATCCCTCGAAAGCTTTCTAGTAATTTATCTTTAGGAGAATACTCTCGTCGCTGCGCAGTCTTTCCTCCGTCGTCTTGTACACCCTCGGGAGCCCCGTCTGCTCAAACGTCGTCTCGTCGTTGCGCATCATCTCTGCCAAACCCTTGGCCGCTAGGAAGATTGTCGACATGCCATGTCCGACGAAGCCTGCCAGGATATACTGGTTTGGTCTTTTGGGGATCGGGCCAACGTGTGGTTGGAAGTCGGAGGTGTAGCCCGCTACTGTATGGGAACATACCTGATTTAGTACTGGAGAAGGCACTTATCGACGGGCATGATGGACATTGGGTACTTGAGGTTTGACTTACTCCCAGTCCACACCTTATCAACATAGGCTCCACTGTCTTCCCACCCGACAAATCGTCGCTGCATATATCCGTCGAAGTATCCCCTTGCCGGCTCGATTAAGTCGCCGTCGTTAGTGTTGTCATACCAAACGCTCCTATCGGACATGGTCGACTTGGCACCGCCAACTATGATGCTTCCGTCCCCCCGTGGGACCAGATAATCGTACATGCCGTGGCCACTCCGTTGCAGGCTGTATGTGTTGTTCAGATAAGGCGTCTTACTTACGTCGGGGGTCACAATACGGCTGCATAGTAGTCGGCAAGGCACGATCTTCTGCGCGTATTCGGGAAGAATGCCCGCTGTGAAGCCGTTTGAGGCGAAGACTATCTTTTTGGCTGCGACGGTTCCTCTTGGAGTGGTCACCGCGTAGCGTCCACCGGCGTCCGGAGTTGAGTCCACGTGCGTTACGGGCGTGTGCGTTTGCAGGTTTAGTCCTTTGGTAACGGCGAGGCCGAGCAGATGCATGACGAGCTTATAGGGCCAGAGGTGCGCTGCGGTGAAGCTGAAGCAGCCTTTGGCGCCTTTGACTCCGGAAACGCGTTCTGCGTGTTTGGCGGGGGTAAAGTGGGCGTCTTGGACAGACGTCACGCCTCTCCTTACCAAGCTATCGTACGTATCTTTACAGTTGTTGGCGAAAGATTCATCGAGGAAGACGTCAAACGTTCGGGTCAGAGTAAAGTCGCAGTCAATATGCTCTTTTTCGACAAGGCCCTTGATCACTTGAATGTGAGCGACTTCATGGTCGGAGATCTCGGCTGCGGCTTCCAGACCGTATTTTTCGATGTAGTTCGACATGCCCAAGTAGACATTTGGTCTTAGGTGGCCACCTTGACGCTCGTGCTCATCAGCTGATCATCTCTAGCTGGCGAATGATAAGCGTGGCGTACCGTTTCTTGCTGTAGCGCCTGAACAGGCTTGCCGGGCTTCTAAGAGTAGGATTGACGGCGGGCTTGGATTGTCCTGATAAAGATGGTAAGCAGTGGCGGTGCCAGCGTAACCTGCTCCAATGATGAGCACATCGCATTCGTGGGGCAGATTTTCAGTAGAGCGATAATTGTCCAACTGGTGGGGCTCTGTCCTCCGGAAAGGGAGGGTTGAGTGTGGGTTTGGATAGAAGGGTTTGCTGTTGGCCATGTTTACTCGGTACCAGTAGAACTGCGAGATGGAAATTTGAGAATGGAGAGAGAGGATGATGCTTTGGATGGATTTAGGTTACGATAAAAGATTGTTCCCTTAAGACGAAGGTAATGATAATGAATCCTTCCGCTTGCCCGTTCATATCATGTAATCATGAGGGGAGTAATGTACTATACTGTTGTATGAACAATTGAGTACTAACTATATGGTAACTAATACTCACCAAGAATGAGAATGAGAATGAGAATGAGAATGAGATGAACAGAAGGGACGGCTTTTCATGGCTACTACGAGCATCGAGTTTGATGTACTGTGATTATAAGAGCAAAAGAGTAACAGAGTACCAAGCATGAAGTATAAAGAAGGTACCTTGCAACCGCGTACCTATCTGCCTTAAGATTACTTGATTTTCACCTTACCTACCCCGCTAAGACCTTTACTACTTCCAGCCTAGCGTGTATTCTACTAGCTTAGGTACGATTTACCTCCGAGGCTCAGCATCGACTCTGGACTCTTAAGAGTTTCCAATTTGATTGTCCAAACATTGATATATACCAGCAAAGTAAGGGTAAGGAGAAGAGGGGAAGCAAAAAGAAGGCATAGAAGGAGACAATCACGGAAACAATAGCGGCAGACTGAAAGAGAACGGAAGTGACAGTGGTTTGTGGCAACAACTTGACAGTCAAAGACTAAGAGTTGACAACAATGATAACACGAGAGGATAAGTTGAAGTTTTTGTCCGAAAGGTTTCTTCAGCGCTACAAATATTCGAGGAACTCCCTGATTAGTAAAGTAGTTTACTAGATAGGCGTATTAAGCAATCAATCAATCAATCAACCAGCAAAGTAAATTGTTTAGGGATTCATTATCAAATGTGCAGATTATTATAGAATGGAATATACAGACTGAAGTCATTGCTTTTTCCTTTGGCATTCGACCCGTCGCAATCCTACGAGTACTTACGTTTCTCGTAGACCGTTCGACCCGCGGCAAGCGTCTTATCCATTCAAAACACGATAGCTACCGTAGAGTAGCTGCTTTCCAAGATATACGCCGAGAAACAATTTTGGCTTGATCGAGTGCATGCAAAGGCCCGAGACCTGCATATGTAACGGCTTTCGCTGTCGGGTCCCAGGGCTGCTTCGGCCATCTCCAGCTTCCAGCACTGCTGACTGCTCTGAAATGCATGCAACGCTTGACCGCATAACGTAACCCCCACTGCCACTCACATGTACGGAATCGCTCTCGTGCATAGTGATTGAAGCACGATGAGAACATCCGATCATTTCCCCGCTTCAAGCTGATAGTGGCAATCGATTCAAAATATATAGAGTAACCTCTGGTCCTTGACGGAGAATGGGTTCTCATCTCTCCACCCTTGTTCGGGGCAAGTACACGATGCTTCCAACCAAGGACAACGACACTGATGTACACCAATCGTCCATCGACCAGTCTGTGGAAGACATCTCCAAGGGCACGTCAGCTTTCCAAAGCCTAAGGGCATTTCATGGCAGGTATTTGGGTAGAGAAACGTGAGTTGATTTTTTTTTACTTGATACCAGAAGAAGTTGTATCTACAAAGGCACATTCCCCTAGACGACTGATCGATTCAACAATGAAATCCAAATAGTTTCTATCAAGTACTTTAATGAACTTTCTTCCGCTCGTTAGTGTCAACTTATAGCACGTTTCTTAGCAAATCTGTTGAGAAATCACACGTCTTCAATCGTAACTGCCTCTTAACAGGTTGCCCGGTTCACTTAAACGGCTTGCCTTAACAATCAGCCTCTAATTCGCTTCTCAGATACCAGGGCTCATTGATCTTCAATTTCTGTGCTTTCCTTCTCCCAGCCTTATACAGCACGCTCAGCAAGCTATGGATAGCCAACATTGACCCAACCCAAGTGGTCACTACTGATGTCTACACCTACATCGGCACCGTAGCCAACGTTCTTAACGATGGCCTTCCGAGAGCGGCTTGGCTCGTCATTGGAGACAAAGCCACCAGAACCACATCCTCTCGACTCGGCCTATCGTACACTCTCATTCTCTTCCAAACGGTACTGGGAACCATCATGACCGTAGTATTCATCGCGGCTTCTAATCAGCTCGCCGCTGCGTTCGTCCCAGCGCAAGTCAGAGAGGCATCCATAACATACGTTCGCATCTCTTCCGTGTCCGCACTGTCGTCCGCGATGCAAGTGGCCGTCTCGGACTGTACACGGGCTTTGGATAATCCGGACGTGCCGCTGTTGATCAATTCCACCAGTTTCGTCATCAACATCATGCTCGACCTACTGATCATTTCCAAGTTCCATGTGGGATCATGGACGCCCACGATCAACGATCAAGCCCTTATCCGGCTCGCTTGTGACATGAGTTCTGCCCTTGCTGGACTTGTGTACTTCATCTATATTGCAACAAAGTTGCACCGCAGGTCCAGTGAGGACTCACATGAACAAATAAGGCCGAGTATCAAAGCCTTCAAGGTACTCGTACGTCCGTCCGTCTACACTTTCACCGAGTCCGCAATCCGGAACTCCCTATACCTCTGGCTGGTCAGCAGGATCATCTCCCTTGGAGAGAACTACGGGACCGCATGGGGTGTCTTTAATACGATCCGTTGGGGTCTGGTCATGGTACCAGTCCAAGCCTTGGAAGCATCTACACTAGCCTTTGTAGGCCATAATTGGGGCCAATGGCGAGCTCGTGTAGGCGTTGGTGTACGAAAGCCAAAAGCCTCAACACAGGACCTTCTCGGTACATATTTTCACCCTCTTTTACCTCATCCATTGTCGCACTGACTTGTTGCAAAAGATATCATGCGGCCAGCATTCATATCTTGTGTCATTGCTCTCATAGTCGAAGTCCCCGTCTGTATCTGCCTCTCACTATGGGGCATGGAATCCTTCGCATACTACCTCTCCGACTCGACCGAAGTCGCCCTGATAACCAAGAAAATGTGGAAGGTGAGCTCCCACTGCCCCCCACCATCACCATCCACAACCCTCCAAAACAGCCGCCTCCATTGACAATCCCAACCTACAGAACATAGACTGGTGCTACATCTTCTACGCCCTCCAATACCAGCTCTCCGCAGTCCTCCTCGCCACCAGCCCCCGCTGGTACCTCTACCAGGCCCTCGGCTCAAACTTCCTCTGGATCCTCCCCTGGGCCATCGTCGTCACCGAGGTCCGCCTGTCGGAGGAGCGCGCCTGGACCTTCTACGCCGTCATCTTCGGCGGGGCCCTCGTGTTCGATTTCTTCGACGTGGGCGTCACGCTGGCGCTTTGGGCGTGGCGGTTGGCGAGGGGGAAGATCAAGGTGAGGAGGGTGAGTAGCGGGCTTTGAGGTTGGGGGCAAGATTGAGAAGTGAGTGGTGCTTGGGAAAGAGGGTGGAGGGGGCTGAGGGGGGTTGGCGGTGTAAGGGTGAGTGAGAGAGCCACAGCTAGGGCTGTCTATGTTGTACCTAGGCACAAAGAGAAGATCGTCACCACACACGCAACAGACCAAGACGTCCCCAATCTTTGCATCTGACCTATGAATTTCATAAAATTTAACGACCCTTTCGGAGATGGGATCGCGCATTCCAAACAACCGCCTCGCTTCACCCCGTTACGCAGCGTAAGGTAGCAATCCTACTTTCCAAACAAGACCTTTTTGCCTCTTTTATAGCGCTGGAGCCGACGCGTTGTTTTGTCCGTACGCATTCAAGACGATGAGATGTCCTCCCTCCTCCAGCTGATCCGTCTAATTTGGTAGGACTCCGAACACGCAACTCGGTCGTCCAAATACATAGAAGCCAGACTCTTCCGTCTGAAAATTTCCGGCATAGGCTAGGTTGACCTCTCTTTTGTTCGCAGTATAAGCTGGATTTAATTCGGATCTCAGTCGGCGACGGTTGTTGTGAAAATGTCACATACGGCGAGCGGAATTCGCAATGAGGAGACTTGCCGTCGTCTCACTCTCCAACGAAGAGGCGCCAAAAGATCGCAATCCCAGCCTCATTGCTTCCAACATCCAAAATCGAACCCCACCTCCCCACGAAATCCTTCGCTTTTCGTACAAACTGGACGAGTCGCAGACTTCATTTCATTTTTCCCTCCCCTCACGCAACGCCAACCCATGACTATCGACGTAAAAACGGACCATGCTCGACCATTTACCTATGTAATGTCTTTCGGCAAAACTTCAGAAAGGCTCACTCGCGGCAACATCATACCTTTCCTTGGTGCTTTTTCTTCTCAAGCACCCCTTTCCGGTCATCTCATCTTGCGCCGGCTGCGTTGGGAATTGCATCTATCCCAGTGCGGACCGGAGCGATTTGGTGGTGTACAATTGTATAGATGTTGTGTGTTTTACTGGGATATTTGAGATTATGAACGCGTGGATGAACCGCTGGTGCAAGCCCCGGTTTCGACGAAGTGAGGGTAATAGATATCTGGTGAGTCTTGGACGTCAGAGTACCACTGTAGGAATTGCTTCACCAGCAAGAAACGAGAGGGAGGAGGAGGAAATGGGTTTTCGAGAGAAGAGAGAGAGAGAGAGAGAGAGAGAGAAAGCGAGAGCCATGAACGGTTCGTTGCGCGCATAAAACAACAGCTTATCTCGCCGACCTGTCAACAAACGGCCACAATTTCTCTGTCCCCCTCAGCAATGCCCTGGATACATAGCGAAGGCTTCTGCCACATGGATTTCGCCGGGGATGACTTCGCCAACGCATCGAAGGGAGCCCTTCATCAGGATTACCATCGAACGGTGCCGCGGCATTGCAGACATGGGGGGTCCTCTCGGGTCTTGTTGGGCTTCGTGGGTGGTGGAGCCTTTGATGATAGATAGCACTCCGACTGCATCCTCAGCGCACGACGGGGACCTGGCAGAGGCCCAGACTCCAGGCAGGTACAAGTCACAATCAGGATGTACGGAAGTAGCCCGTATCCAAAACATCAGCACGCATATCGACCCCCTCGAAATCCTCAGCGGGGACAAGCACAGTACGACGGTTGTGATGGATGCATGCATACATACATACTCGGAGAATCTATCTAGTCTAGCGGGGTTCGTCAACTATTTGGAAATACGAAGTAGCTGGCTATTTACATGAATGATTGTTTAATCGTAGTGGTCGTGAATGCAACGACGATAAAACCAAATCATATCCCCCGCGAAACAGCCCACTAGACCAGATAAATAGACCGCTTGCAGATAATCCAATCCTGTATAGAATGGCATAGACATCCAATCACTCGGCCATCATGAAGAGCAAGGGACATAGGTCCATGTCTGACCCCAACCAGGCTGATCCGTTCTCAAGCAGAGAGCCGTGGGCCGTCTTTCGGGTTGCGGGCTGCGGGCTGGAGGGATGGGTGCTGGAGGGATGGGTGCTGGGATGGTGCCGTGTTGGTGTGTAAAGCGGAGCGGAGCGAAGCGGTGGTCTAGAGAGTGGTTGGGAGTGGTTGGGAGTGGGCGGGAGTGGGGGGGAGATGTGGAGATGAGTTGGGGGGGGGGGTGNGGGATGGGTGGGTATGATGGTGGGATGTAATCGGTGGGAAGGGGGACAAGCATCGAAAGATATTGATGGTGGGTAGTGGCATGCAGTGCAATGCAGTGCAGTGTAGCGCAGTGCTATCCACCCACAAGTAGAATATATCTACATATTCCGTGGGGGCAGTCGCCCAGCTACCTGCTGTGATCAGTGAGTGGGTGTCGAGGGGATAGCTCTATCTCTATCGCTATCTCCATCTCCATCTCTGTCTCTATCTCTATCTCTATCTCTATCTCTATCGCTATCGCTATCGCTATCCCTATTTCTATCTCTGGGCATCGGGAGGATATGGAGGGGGTTCGGTGTGTCCCGCGGTTGATGTTGCGCCGTTGGTTGGTCGTGGTGTGTTGTGGTGTGTTGTGGTGTGTTGTGGTGTGTTGTGGTGTCTTGGGACTGTTTGGGATGATGTTTTTTGGAACGATGTCATTTGGGACGATCTTGCTTGGGGTGATGTTGTTTGGGATGATGTTATTTGGGACGATCTTAGCTAGCATGATCTTGGCTAGAACTAAAAGATGGTATAGATGGTGAGAAGGAGAGGAGGGAAGGAGAGGAGGGGGAAGAAAAGGCAGAGGGGAGAAGAAAGAGAGGGGATGGAAGAGAAGAGGGGATGGAAGGAAGAGGGGAAAGGAGTAAAAGGGGAATAGAGAGAAAGAGAGAGGCAAAGAGGCGAAGAGATACAGAGGGAAAGAAGAAGAAGGCAAAGAGATACAGAGGCAAAGACGCAAAGAGGAAAAGAGACATATTATCGCAGAGAGCATCCCACCCCCAACCGAATTAGCTAAGCTGCAAACCCTGGAGAAATCGACGCAGTGCACTCACTCACTACCTTAGAGCAGGACGCAAGGTGCGGCGGATGGATTATTATTGGGTTTATTCTATTAATCAGTTGTTTGAGTCTTAGATGATTAAATGATTAAATGATCAAACGACTAATACATTGGTTGATTAAAACAGCGCCAAAGAAAATTTCCAAGCGACAGCGATACAGACAGACAGAACGCGTGCGTCGAAAATAAGGCGCCTGCGGAAAAGATAGGGATAGAGCCCCTTGGAGCAGAAGAGCATGATGCCCTTGATCGAGTCACGCCGTCCCAGTGAGAAACCCCCCTTCCCTAAGCACAAGAGCCAGCGAGCATTCAGAGAAAGTTACGAACCCTACACGAACACGAGTGGCATGCATGCCCCCGTCTCCTACCAAACACCTCGACGACCCACCCCCCCAGCCAGAAATCCCCACTACTCACAGATCCAATGGCTCCTTCCCCCTTTCCGGCGTCTGCGGCGACAACGCATCCTCCGGCTCCTCCACGTCATAGTGCCACTGCAACGCACCGTTGACATCCCCGTCGGTGATCGCCAGCGCCTCCCACGCCCGCTCTCCGCTCAACCCCAGATCCATCAAGGAGGCGACGTCCTCGTCCGGGAAGCGCCGACCGTCATACCGCGACTCACGGAGGATCTGCTCCCAGTACCGTTTCTGCAGCGTGAGGCGGAATTTCTCCTCGTTCATGCCGACGGCGTTGACCGGTATGACGGCGCGGACGGGGTCGCGGTAGCGTTGCCGGACGGAGTAGCCGTAGACGTTGAAGAAGGCCTGGATGGTGCCCGAGTCCATGAAGCCGCCGAGGGCGAGATTGACGATTTCAAGACCGGTGTCGAAGAAGGCTTCATCGGAGGCATCGTAGGTTCCTGTCCTGGGCCGCCCACAGCGCGATAAATCACGACATATGGGGATGTCAAGCATGGTTGCCCACGCATTGAGGATGACAGAAAATCCACAAGTATTGATACCCTTCTGGCGTGGGACTGGTCTCCTCACGAATATTACCTCTGGAGACGGAACTCCAGATCCCCTCGCGACGAGCCACTCGGAATCATCGATGATCTCTCGAGCTTTCTGCTTAATTGTCTCAATATGTACCAAGTCAACGAGGCTGTCAAATACCTCCACCTGAACAGTCATTGGTTGCACGTTAACCAACTCAGCCACGCAAAGCAGAAGATGGCCAATTATAGCAGCATCTTGGGGACCAAAGAACAACGGTATGATAAATCTATTCCATCCTCCAACTGCACCAATGGCTCGTTGTCCACCACCGGGCACAAACAAATCGAGTCCAGCGTAAGTGAAATCGACGTGTGGTCGCCCGAGACGCTTGAGGCCTTCCCATACGGACGCTATGCCAATTACCACTTCGTCGTGTTTCATGTCCGAAGCGCTTTCTATGTTTGTAGCGTTCTTCCACACGCCTTCAGTAGTTCGGGGGTTCTTTGCTCTTAACTTTCTTTGATAAGCGAGACCCTGGTCCAATCTCTCCTGCCAGGTCCGTGGTGGCGGTAAAGGAAATGTGGTTGCAGGACCGGTGAAACTACCCGGGATACCGGAAGTGACTGGAGGAATCCCGCTTGGACCTTGATCGGAAGGTGGCAATGTGACTCCGGTGGCGACCTTAGGAGCGTGCCCTGGCTGCCCGGTCGTCGCGACCTTTGATGGTAGGGATACAGCGGCCCAAAGTCCTCCATGGTTTTGTTTGGCAGCCTGTTCATGCGTGTACATGTCGTCAATTATTTGATTGAAAGCATTCCCGTTCAGTGCCACAGTGTGTATGCTTCGAAGTTTTGTCTGCAAATCCGGGTTCTGTTTCTCGTTTTCCTGAAGCTGAGACAAAGGCTCGTCCAAGGCATAGCTGGAATGCTGCATCCAGGCTCGGATAGTCAAGCTGTCAAGCTGTCCCCGAAGTGCCAGGCGAATCATATCTCTTACTGCATCGTAAGACATACGTCCAAGTTTTCTTTTCCGAGAGCGAGCCAGTGGAATTTCGAGCATGTAAGCCCACGCATTCAACACGGTGTGCTCACCGGACCTTTCATCTGACTGGCCAAGCACTTCGGTCCAACACTCCTCACTCCCTTCGAAAGAAGGCCAGGTGTCATCAAGCCACCCTGAATTTCGGACAATATCTCTTGCAGCACGCCGAATCAATCCTTTGTCTAATTTTCCATCTTCGCTGTCCATGAATCTTAAGCGCACGCGAGCTCTTCTGTTCTGGGCATCTTTGATAGTACTGAGCCCGTCCCTATTGATCTTCTCGGCAACTGCTAGTACGAAGTGGCCGGTGCGGTCTTCATTTTTCTGATCGTAAGCCTCTTGACCCCCTAGTGAGAGTGCTGACTTATAGTTCTTACTAGGATACTTCTGCTCCGATTTCCCGGCTGTGGCAAGCTTCTCTTGGTTTTTCTCCCTTTCCCCTTGCTGAAATAAACTGAACACAGGCTCGAGAGGCTCTGCGGTGTCTACTTCCGATTCAGGCGACAGCGCCTGTAATTTTTCACTGAAGAGCAGGGGCATAAGGAAGTAATTGGTTCCTTTGACAGCATACATTCCACCCATTCGCGTACCACGTGCGAGCGAGAACAAATTTGATTTACCATATGCAAAGTCAATCTTGGCATGGATCAGGCCCAGCCAAAGGGCACCGATGGCAAGTATAACGTCAATGTGGCGCAATTTATCGACGGGGAGCTCGTGCGGCGGGTGGACGTCCGTTACTGAAGACGTATACTTTACAGGTCTCTTCTTACAAACATATATACGACGACGATATTCATGGAGCCACGTTTTCGATTCAAGGAAAACCGGCATTCCAGGCGAAGGATCTATCATCTGTGAGCTTGCAAATCCCCTAGCACCTCGAGTAGGCGCCATATCTTGGAGCTTACTACCATAGCCTTTAGAAGCCTTTTTAGAAGATCCTTCGTCGTTAGCATCAGCATCGCGTTTGCGTTTGAGCCTCTGTAGGAATTGTCAGCGTTTATTCAAGCATCAGAGACCACTATATGGAGCATCTTACTGGCATATAATCCAAGGCGGCAGCTGTGCGCCACCAAAACAGTGAGAAATGTCCAATTTCGAGGACTGCAAAGTCCGGAAGCGGCCCAGCTCTTACGGTAGGGACCACACCTATACCGTTGACAGAGATAGGATTCGAGCCCTTGTTCAAAACGAAATACTCAATCTCGCCGGTCTTCGAGTTCTGGACACGGTGAACGTCGAGGATCGTGTCAGATTCGGAGGTTTCGTCGCCAGCGAGGGAAGAAGCTTTTGGATCAGCATGATGGAAGACACCATTCCTATCGACGTTAGTTTGATCGATGGCTGCAGATTTGGGGTCTACAAACACCCAAAGCTTCAATATGTTCTCATCAGTATCGAAGCTGTAAATTTTCAATTGCGAATCGCCACTGTCGCTATCGTCGATGATTTCAGAGCTTGTGCTAGAGGATTCATAGTTCTCGAGGACGCAAAAATGGCCGTTGTTACCAGCGTTTGTGAGAGCGATACCCTCAGAAAGGTGGGTTTTAAACGTTGCGGCTTCGGCTACGATCTGGTCGAACAGCCTCCGCGTGCTTTTGGCTAAAAGCCCCTTGAAAAAGTCGTGCTTGTTCTGGTAAGATAGGTATGCAAATGGAGAGCCGAATGAGCATGGCTGGATGGCGATGCCTGGGAGGTCTATTCCATCTGATTCAGGACTTCCCGTCACAGCGGTCGTCGTTTGGACAGAACTTGCATTCTGTTTCTTCGTTTGGTCGTCCTCGGACTCTTTGACTACATCTTCCTCGATGTACCCTTCTGGTCCATCCTTGGTCACGGATGTGGCTTCCTGAATGGGTACTTCTGTCGATTCTCCTGTGGGAGGATCCTGCGCTCCTGTGCTATCTGTCATCTTGACCAGATACCGCTTATTACCTTTTCCGCTTTAGACTCGCGCAAATAGCAAATCTTTTGAACCTGAGCGAAATAAGCAAAAGAGTAAAGTGTTTCGGCTTTGATGATAGGTGCATGGCTAGAGCACCTTCTTTGAAAGAAAATCGTCACGTTCCGCCTCAATTCATCTGCCGCAAACGGCCATCTAACCATGGGTGGTGCGAGGCAATACGCAAACGTTGTCCTTTGTTCGCCCATGTTGATTGTAAGTTTTGTTTCTTTCATGGCTAGGAGCTAGAAGCATTATGAAAGATCAGTAGATAATGCCAAGTAGTCAGCGCGAGCTGAAAGAACACCATCTAGATGCTCCGAGTGCGAGGAATGCAACCCCCAGATCCGGTTATTCTTACGGACTACAACCCGGTTATCGGTGCATGTTCATCCAATTTGCTTGACTCCGTTCGATAGCCTCGCTCCAACTGGCTGAAACCATGCGCTCCCTGTTGGTCATTAAACGAGGGATTGTCGGAAAGAAAGCCATTGGGACTGGTCGAAGCCAAGGAATGCAAAACTGAGTCATCCCTCCACAGCAACGAAAAGCTTCGACGCCTTGCATTTCCGACCACAACCCAGATCCTCTCCAAAATCATCAGTGCTTCCATCCGCTCTCACGCTCGTGATAACGTGTGCCGCATATTTGCAATATGACCTGCCGTCACCTACTACCACCTCGTTGTTTCGGTGGATGTAAGAGGGTTCTGGCGTTAAGTCTGGCGGCGTTGGCGTAAGCTGTGCATAGACTCCTGCCCCTTTGGTCGTAGCTGTAGATTCATCCACAGGAGGACCTGGCGAATCGTGCAGCCTCAGGCCCTGCATCCTCAATCCCATACGAGGACGCTTCAGCCGCGTGGTCCCCTGCAATTGAGGCACCCACGCGTTCTTGCCACTACCGGTCCAGTATTGCCCTCCTGTATCCTCTCATCCTCTCCTCTGCACTCCTCCGCTTCTCCCAACCTTCCCCCATCCTCGCATCCTGTCCCAGAGCCCTTTTCTTCTCCTCCGACACTTCTCTGGCCGCGACTGGCTTGAATCCCACGCTTGTTCACATTCGTTCAAACATTTCTGGAGCTTGTGCTCGAGTTCTTGCGGGTATTTTTTTTTCCGGCGGGCTCGGGAGGGCGCTGGTTTTATGAATGCGGGCTGCGGAGGGGGGGGGGAAGAGGGCTGGAGGTAGAGGGAATTGGAGTCTTTGCGGAGAGGGATGTTGAGGCGGGGGGAGTGATGATGGTGGGAGGTGAGTGGGGTGAATGAAGGGTTTTAGAGTATCACGGATACAACATTTTACTAGTGTACAGTACCCTGAAAATTACAGTCTTGGCACAAGATGCCCGCTGCGAGTGCAACCTTTGATGTTATGAAACCCATAAGGATACGCACATATCCCGAAGACGAACCCTTTACTGAATCTAACCACCCCGCTCATCACAGTTCCTACCCCTCGTCGAAACTCTACACCAGATACGCAGTGAGACCATGTTGGAAATGATGCAGCACTTCCGCGTTGATAATGATACCCCTCATGTGGGCTAGTTAGCATGCTTCTCGGGCATATAACTACCTAGCCTTCGCACCACTCCACAGAATCAACAAGCTATCCATCATAGCCAAGATTCCAACAGACCATCGTCAATCAAGCATTCGCGGGTTGGACTCCGACTCTGGCCTGGAAAGAACCGACGACCCCCCTCAACTCCGCCTGCGGCTGTGACCAATTGACCCCCATCATGCTCTCATCCCCAGTCACAACGAGCAGCGCATCAGCGGCCGCGTTGCGGATCTTCGGATACGGGTGCAGAAGCATGCTGCACAGCTTCGCCCGGACCTCCGCCCTCACCTTCGGCACCGCCATCAGGCCGGCGTAGATCCTGACGGCCGCTTCGATTTTCTGCACGTTGCCGGATTTGAAGTGCGCTTTCCGGACCTCGGTGAAGAGCCTCCGCCAGGCGAAGTCGCGGTCCCGTAGCCGCTGCAGCACGCCCGCTTCGAAGAGGAAGGCGGCGAATTCTAGAGTTGGCACGGCGAGTCTGTCATTGGAGGTGTTTTCCCGAATGAGGTCGACCAAGCATGTGCAGAGGGTGGCTAATGTAGCTAGATCCAAAGACTCGGTATACGACACGAAAGCTGCTCGGGACGCTCCCAGAAGTGCCTCAGAGCCGGCTCCTCCTGATGTGACATAGCCTGCGAGAATTGGCCTCGTAACCCAGTCTTGTGTCAAGTGGTGGGAACACAAGGACAGAAGTTGCAGAAAGTATTCAATCGTGGATGTTTGCGAGATGTCAGATATCAAGCTTTCATGACAGTCAGTAGAATTATATGTAACAAGGCATTTCTCACGTACGTTTGAGGTTCGGCCCCCAAGCCGAAGACTCTCCAATTGGCTTGCAAGCAACCCCACGCTCGGAACCGAACTTTGTCAAGCTTCTCAACAGCGAGGCCACAGACCCTTGCTGCCATATCTTGTCCCTCGCTCACACTTAGAAGGCCCTTTTTCAAGATAACAGCAGTGGCATCAATGGCTTCCAGGCGAATCAGAGAGCCAATATCGCCTCGTCTATCGGTCGTGTAGTCATTTAAGCAGGCATGTAGCGCTTGAGATAGTGTTCCAGAGATCACTATGAAAATCAGCCTGCCTGCCACAGGACACAAGTAATGATCTCTTACCGTTCGATTCGAGCACGCCTGAAGTGATACTCTTAAGTGCTGTGCATCTCAGGCTTATGCCATGTTCGTTGCGCAGTAGGCTTGCCAATGTATCAAGGACAAGATTTTGCGACTGCAAAGCTTGAACATGTTGGAAGACCGCGCCGAGTGCGGCAGCGACTCCCACCATACTGTTCTCTGTTGAACCGGATATTGGACCACCAAGTATTCGAGCCCATCTCAACACAAGCTTCTCTTGAGCGTCAGGGTCTAGGATTCGGAACAGAGCCCTCGCAGCTTTCGTACTCGCGCTGAGAACATGTTCATCCGATAGACGTATGCTCATCTCCAGTGCTTCAAGGCATTCATCAAGCTCTGTAGAGGACGGGTGGAGCGATCGCCCGTTGGTTAGGGAGTTGGCGAGGGCTGCAACCATGGAACATACGGCTTCACATATGAGAGCAGAATGAAGTTGCTTCGAGTTTTTGACCACCAACCTCCCCTTTGACCGTGGTTTAGGGCCACCATCCTCTGAAAACAGATGCCAAAGTTCGACTAGTTCCCTTTCAGTTGCGGCCAAAACACGAGGTCTGTCAGTAAGATCCTCATCAGACCACCGACTCACGATTTCTGACAAAGCAAGCAGAAGGCCATGCCTCGCTTCGACTTGTGAGATCTCGCAGGCGTGCAATTGACGCCGCAAAGTGCTGATAGTTGAGGCGACCATTTCAGGACCGCGACTATAGGCTAGCAACCCAATTGCATGAGCGGCATTACGCCGACATTCTACATCACCTGAGCGTACACCCCTCCAATCCAGAAGTCCACCAAGGATGGAATGCCAATAAGTTGGCTCGACCTGCGAAACACTGATGGCAATTTCGGTCATTGCTCTCGACCTCAAGGCAATCCCATGGTAATCTACTACCTGGACTAGATCTATTCCTGATTTGATTTCTTCGGGATGCCTGCCAATCATCTCCTGTAAAGCGGCGGAAGCGCCGCGACGGATATTCCCAGCTGCATCCAATGTAGCTGCGAGGACTAATTGATTCGCGAGCAATTGAAGCGTTGATTCCGAATCCACGTTGGACTCCGAGCCCGCGACGTCCGCAGTTGACCGCGGTTGTTGTGCCGGAACCAGGAGCGTTGAAATCGTAGCGCCGTCGTGGTAGGGGTCTCTGACCGGCCTGCAACTATTGATTTCCGCTGTCTTGTACCGTCTAGCAAGTGCCCATAGGCCAAAGCATGCTGCATCTCTGACGCTAGTTCCGACGGAGTTTCCCAATGATGATCTTTGTTCAAAGCGGAGGGCGGTAGTGAGTGAAAACATGACCTTACCAAGGACATGTTTTGGTGGCATCGAACCACGAAATATTAGCTGAGATAATGCAAGGATCAGACCGTGCCATCTTGAAGCGCTCACAGCTCCCAGATTCAGCATTGAGTTTCCAGGTGCATCAGCCCCGGTACGCGCATTCTCCCCCAACGTATCCTCATACAACCTCTCGTCAATCATATCAATGATCTGTTCTACCATGCCGGGCTCTAGCTCGAGTGCAATAACACTCAGACCTTTGCTTGCCGCGAGCCTTACCGGCGTGTCTTTATCCTCCAGTGCCGTTAGCAAATGGTCGATAATATCTTCAAGCGCATCTTCACCAAGACTTGGACCAGAATCGTCGGGAGTCTTGGAGTCACTTTTCATCCCAGCTACAGCTAGAGCTCGTTCGACCTTGATGAGTAATTTGCGTGCAGAAGCCGAGGAATGTATCCCAACGGACGAAGCATATTGGTCGGATTCGGCATGCTGGACTGAAAGGTATGTCCGCGAGAGAAATGGCTTTAGAACATTGTTCTCGGCAGAGACGATGAACCCAGCGAGGAAGGATAAAATGCCAATAAAGCCATATATTGACGACGTAGTGGCGACAGGGGTTTCTGCGCGGACGAATGAGAGAGCCCAGTCAATGAGTATCTCCTGGAGGCCAATTCTTCGCATATCTGTCCGCACGGCAAGGCGTACGAGCAATGTTGCAGCTGTCTCTCTCGCTTTGCTGGGGAGACTGAGGTGGTAAGTAGATATGTAAACGAGGCGCTTTGCTATGGGTGGAATGGCTGCAGGCAAGTCGACAAAAAGCAGAGAGTCACGAAGCTGGATACCAGCGTTATCAGAGGACATGGAGCTAAGATCGAACGGTGCCAATAAGAGATGAGATAACCATAGTAGCATGATGAAGCTTTCCTCCCAAACCATGAACCCATACTTTGGTGCAGCGTTCTGTTTACTAGAGTACATCTTCCCTGCCCATGACTCGAGCACGTCAAGCATTGTTTCGAGATACCTCGGCTCATTGTTCAGGAACTGAGAAATCACCTTTGTCCCTCGGACTTTGCAGAAGACGTAGAGAATCTTGGAGATTGCCCTCGGCAGTGGGATTACACCAGGGCAGGGCTTCCCTTCTTGGTGGTACATGGCCGCATGTTTGAATGCGTACTCAATGAAAGCAGACACGAGAGGCTGCAGGAGATGACTTAGGTGGGGATCTAGTAGTTGCGGCCACTCCTGAAATGGTTCCAACTGACGGGCAGGGTTTTCATCAGCAAGAGATACTCACAGCTGGTCATAGGTTGAACCTACCAGCTTGATGAGCTGGTCGGTCTTGGTCTCTCGGACCAGGCCTCGAATCTCAGCACTGGCTGCGGGGGAACGTCCCGATCGGACCGGTAGGGTCTTGTACAAGAAGTGAGGAAGAGAGCGTTGTAGCTCAGCAATGAGATCTGCAGAGTCCCGTTGCAACTTGAGGTCCTCATCGCCGGTAATATCCATGAAGATGGAAGATAGCCCAGGAATGTGGCAATGAAAGAGTTACCTTTGACTTTCAAGATTCAAGCGTGTAAGCGCGTGTGGTGCAGCGCGTTGAGCGCAATCCTAAAGTAAAGTAAAGTACCCAACTCAAAATTTCGACGGCGTGTTCTAACTTATATAGCATTGCAGGATTACAACATATGGTACTGGTGTCCAGCTTCCTGCAGTGCTAAAGTCGACTTTACTGGTATAATGAGACGCTTTCCCTGGGCTTCTAGCAATGTTCAGGTGGATAGCAAGATATTGGGGTCCTGGTCATTAAATCATTGTCGTTGTGACTGGCAATGGAAGAGGGGAATGAGGTAGCAGAGTATTCCGTACAATAATTGCCCAAGGTAGATAATCAATAAGTGAGGTAGTCTAGGTAGGTAAAGTATCGATGTAGTAGATGGGTGGAAGCCTCGTCAGCTCTGGGAAGAGATAACAGCTAAGGTAAGATAAGATACACTAGTACTAAGACCTTACCCCATTAGGTAAGGTGTTGAAAAGAACAAGAAAAAAAAAAGAAGAAAAAAAAAGGGCCCGGGGCTGGGCCCAGAGCTGGAGCTCCATCCCGACACCGAGAATTCCCGCCAATCGCGCGTTTTTACATGATTATTGATTATTAATAAAGTATCTCCAAGTTCCAATATTCCAATATTCGCAATATTGACTCCGTTTGCTTTGTTTTGTTTACCTTGACTTGTTCTCGTCCTTTGATTCGATTTGACTTGACTTGAGCAATAATATCATGGGAAAAGAAAAAAACTTGCAGTGCGTGGGTGGAGATTGTCAAGCAAGGGGATAAGAAAAAATAATAATAATAATAAAAAATAAATAAAATAAAATAAAATAAAATAAATTATTTGCCCATCATCCAATTGCCCAGAATTGCCCTGGATTTCTTATCAAAAACCCATCGCGATCGATCATCGGAAAAATGATCGACCTGAGTTGCATGCCCTGCTGCTTGCTATAATTGCGAGTAACACCGCAGAACACTACACATCATGTCAGTTGTCAGCACCATGAGGAGCCCATGCATCCCTTTCATTCACCCATTCGCCAGTACCCAACCCATCCTGCATTTCCATTACTAAATCAGATACTGGAAAAAAACGGAAAAAAGGCTCGTTAGTTGAGCACGTCCCTCGCGCTCCCGGCTGATCGTCCCAGAAATTCAACTGCATCTCCGAGGAGAGAGGGAGGCATAACTTAACTTATGGCGGGGGAAACCAAAATTGAGGACGAGTCTGACCACCAAACCGAAACACCCACCAATGACTCTTCCACCCCTCCGGGTTCAAACCCCAAAGCAACAAAGTTCAAGTCTCACAGCAAAGATAAAGGCTCGCCAGCTTCCGCGTCTGCAAAGAGACGCTGCGTCAGCACCGCATGCATAGCTTGTCGCAGGAGGAAATCCAAGGTACCTGCCTGCTCTATAATCAATCCCCTCCTACCCGCTGGGCCAATCCCGGGCTGATAAAGGATTTCAACCCCCAGTGTGATGGGAATACACCGAGCTGTGCTGCTTGCTCCTCCGTCTATGGCACCGAATGTGTCTACGATCCCAACTCGGACCACCGTCGCAAGGGCGTCTACAAGAAAGACATCGACAACCTCAAGACACGCAATTCTACCTTACAGACCCTCATCCAAGCCATCCTCAATTACCCGGAGAACGAGGTACCAGACCTAGTCAAACAGATAAGGACATGTGAGAGCTTGGATGATGTGGCCGAGTCAATACTAGCAAAGGACAATGGCGTCGGACAGGATGATGGGCTGGACGAGGCGCCCACAGCCGACAATGGCACGCCCTCGAGTGTCCCCAAATTTGAAAAGGAGCTGTCGGGGAAGATGGGCAAGCTACGGCTGGATAATGGCTCCGTGAGCATCATTGGAGGAACCTCGAACCTCATCTTCGTGGGGTCCGGGACGGATGGGGAAGACGGAGGATCCTCCACCGATGATACAGATCAATATGAAGAGCAGGAATATGCCATTACTTCATGGACAGAGGTCACCTCCGATCCGGACCTCGTTGTACATCTGCTCAACATGTACTTTGCATGGCATTACACCTACTTCACCACGCTTTCGAAAAGCCTCTTCTACCGTGACTTCCAGCGAGGGAAAGCTCCCCATGATGTCAAACGAAAAACGGAGTACTGTACCCCGCTCTTGGTCAATGCCATGCTTGCTCTGGGTTGTCACTTTACCTCTTGGCCTCAAGCCAGGGATGATCCCAAGGATTCTGCGACTGCTGGCAACCACTTCTTCAGGGAAGCCAAGAGACTCATATTGGAGAATGACGAGCACGAAAATCCGAGGCTTGCAACGGTCCAAGCGCTAGCCCTGATGTCTGTACGTGAAGCTGGATGTGGGCGCGAGGCTCGGGGATGGGTGTACAGCGGGATGAGCTTTCGGATGGCCTACGACCTAGGACTGAATATTGACACCGGCTCCAGCAACCTGGATGAGTCGGAGATTGATGCTCGCCGCATAACAATATGGGGCTGTTTCTTATTTGACAAGTGAGTTGACGTTCCTCGCTACAAGCCATTGATTCTGACTTGTCAGATGTTGGTCGAACTACCTGGGACGGCAGCCACAGCTGCCATTATCTAGCATCGCAGCTCCGAAGTTCGATGTCTTCCCAATGGAGGATGCTGACGAATGGTCACCTTATCTGGACACTGGGATCGGCAGAACCCACGTCCAGCCATCCCGAACACGCGCTGTCGCTCTTCAGACATCTCAGCTGTGTGAGATCAGTAGCGATCTACTGCTATACTTTTACCATCCTCATCAGCTGGAGAAGCCAATGGGCAAACAAGCAGAGCTTAAGAAGTTGAGTGAGCTGCATACAAGGCTTGAAGCGTGGCGGAAAAATTTACCAAAGGAGATGGAGCCAAAAGAGGGTCAGCTGCCGCATGTACTCGTCATGCAGTAAGTCTCGATGCCGCCTTGTCGAGGGAACAAGCTGACCTTGCTATAGCATGTTCTTTCAGCTTCTATTCATTCATCTATTTCGCCCATTCCTCAAATATAAGCCGTCGACCTCTCCCTTACCTTCCCACGTTTCACCACGCAAGTTTTTGACTCATGCAGCATCCATGATCTCCAAACTCCTCCGCCTCTACAAACGCACTCACGGTCTACGTCAAATTTGTAACATAGTCGTCTACATATCCCACTCGGCCTGTACGGTACACCTCCTCAACCTCCCAGACAAAAATGCTGCTCGGGACCTTGTTCACGGCTTGAAGCATTTAGAAGAGATTGGAGAAAGCTGGCTGTGCGCCCGTAGGACCCTGGGAATACTACGGACCGTGGCGGGGCGGTGGAAAATTGAAATGCCTGAGGAAGCAGACAAGACTCTCCAACGAGTGCAGGAAAAGTTTGGTCCCTTGAACTCGCCCGACCGTGAGGCTACGCCTAAGGCGGACAATCAAATGCCACCACCAACGCCGATGCAGCCATTGCCTCCACCTGTAACGAAGCCTAAGACCGAACTCAATGTTAATCACCATCTCAACCTCGCGAATGATGTCTCCTCCAACGGCTTCTTCTCGAGCACTGCTCCTTTGGCAAGTCCAATGCCTACACCAGACATGCCAGGTCTTGAAGGACTCCTTACCATGCCACCTCAATCCGCCAACGTGTTCAACAACAAGCCGAGGCAGCATAGCTACGTCATGCCTCAAACGCAACAGGAGAGATGGACCAACAGTCAAGCTTCGCAAGCGCCACCGGTCCAACAGACCTCCCCTACCATGCTCTTCGGCGGTGTGGATTCACTGATGCAAGATCAGGACTGGTGGCTGAGGGATTCGAACCAGATGTTTGCCAACTGGAATGGGATGGAGCAGGACGCAGGTATGCCAGGCAACGCTGGCTTCGACAATGGTACTGGAAACATGGGCTACGGGAACGGCTATTATGGAATGAATGGAAATGGTATGAACGGCCACGGCATGAATGGGTATGGCGGGCAAGTGAACAACTAAGGTCAAGACTACCCTACCCTACCCTGCCTACCTACTTGCTTGCTTGATGTCAGTCACGAGTTAATGATGCAACGGGATCACGCTCGACTTTTACATATCTTATATAAGCCGGCGACGCTGACACGAGCCTCATGGCTACGATTTTCGGAGAAAAAAGTATATTCTTTGCGCTACATCTTGATGTCCACCTCTTTGATCCTTATCACTCGGTTTCGACGTCTTATTTTTTTTCAGGTGAAATAATAAAAAAATAAAAAAGGTAATCCCGACACTCTCCCTGATTGGTTTTATTTGATTTGATTTGATTTGATTCGATTGTATGCTTTGATTGATTGATTCGATCGACTTGGTTGAACAATCGATTCAACCACTCACCTTTTGCACTCCTTTTTTTTTCTCTTTTTTTTTCTTCTTTTTTTTTTTGTTTTTTTTTTTCAAAACCATACATGACTATGTGACTGACTGACTGACGTCACGCACGTACGTACGCACGATATATCACCGAGTTAGAGTAGATTAGAGTAGAGTAGAGCAGGCATGACCGGAAAAAAAGAAAAAAAGAAACAAGTCACTCTTTTTTGGACGGCTCGAGACGGGAGTGTTCTTCCAGTCTCAATCTGATGCTCAATCTCAGTCTCAGTCTCATATCTCAATCCGTGAGCGCGTTACTTGCTGTTTCATTCTTTATATATTGTTTGCTGTTTTTGGGGGCTGATGGGAGATTTGCGGGGTGTGTTGGGGGGGGGGGGGGGGGGGNAGAGGAGAGGAGAGGAGAGGGGGAGAGGAGAGGAGAGGGGAGGGGGAGAGGAGAGGTGGAGAGGGGGAGAGGGAGGCGGCGAGGGAATTGTGATGGAGTTGTGGATGTTTATCGTCTTCTGCTGCTGCTATTGCTCGTCCTTCACGTCGCGTTGCTAAGGGTGTTCGGTTTGCTCGCTTGTTTGGTCGCTAAGGGTGTCTGGTTGCTTGTTTCTTTGCTTACCTGCTCGCTTGCGGAAAATGCCTCCTCCTCCTCTCTCCTCTCTCTTCCTTCGTCCGGCATGGACGGCGAAACAGGGGAGAAACGGCTGCGCTGGTGGAGATGATGATGGACCACCGTCCTTGAGGAATATGGATGGGGCAGGTTTTCCGATCTGGGTACGAATACCTCACTTGCCTGGCCGGCGGGCTCGGGGGCGCGGAAGCTACTCGTTATCGTTCCTTCCTCTCCCTCACACTTCTCTTATCTTATTCTTGTCTCTTTCTCTCTCTCTCTTGATTATTGGCGTTGTGGGGGTTTTGATGTTTTGATGCTGGCTGTTGTTGACCTCTGACAGCAACGTCCGGCTGGGAAAAAAGGGGGGGAAAAAAGAGAAGAACAAGACAAAAAAAAAAAAAAAATAAAAAAAAAAATAGAAGAGAATAGAATAGAAAAATGGAAAATGAAAGCCACGCTGTGCCACTCGTCCAAGCTGGAACCGACGCACCGCACGCCAACTTGTTTTCTCTTCCCGAAAAGAAACCGCACTGTCAATCCAACCTACAGGTCCCCCCTACAACATACCACATACCCCCATCAGCCAAATCACTCATCTCTTCCAACGCCCCGTTTACACACACCAAACCCGCCCCACGCAAAGGCGATACCCGCTCCCACTCCTCCAGTCGGAGATCACAGTCCTGGCCTGCCCACAGACCATCTTATAACTCACACACACACACACACACACACACACAGGCTAAGAGCGCAGCGCATCCCAAACTGCAGCTGTCATGCCTGCCTACTCTGAACAGCCAAACCACGCGCAGGGCGTGATCGGCGCGAAAACTTCGGACTCGGAAAATCCCCCCCCCCCTTCCTTCGCGTGGACGGTTGGTTGATTGATTGCGGGTGATGGTTTATATACTCGAGGAGGTAAAGCCTCCCGAGTCCGCTGGGGATGCGTTTGTGGCTAGACTGGTGAGGTACTGCTCTGTGCGTAAAAGGGGGGGGGGGGGGTCCGAGACGAAACTGCAGCTCATGTGAATCGGAGCAAGCAGCTCCCGGGCGTGCTGGGTTTCGGATGGGATTGGCGCGCTGGCTTGTTGGCTTGCGCGAGCTATCTATCTGCCTGCCTGGCGCTGCTGGCGTTTGAGTCGGTGCGCGGTGGTGTATAGATGGTCTGCGTTGTTTGGCGCTGGTGGTCTTGGGGCGGGGCTTGATGGTTGGGGTTGGGGTTTGGGTTTGGGGGGTGCTGAGGGGTTGTGTGAGGGTGTGTGTGAGTGGGTGAGTGGGGGAGTGGAGGGGTGAGTGGGGGTGATATGGGAGAGATTTGAGGGTCGTGGTGGGTTGGCTGGATGATACGCCGTGTGTCTGGACGGATAAGGAGCTGACGGGACTTCGGGTTCCAAGATATATGGTTGAATTGGTGCCGGGGGTGGGGGGGGGATGTGAAACTACGAATACTCATCCGGTGGGTGCACTTGGCTCACCCTGCCTGACTACGACCTCGTCTCAAAGCAAAAACCATGAGAGGATGGATTCCCCTTCCACCTCGTCAAACACTTGAACAACTCCGACAGTATGGATCCCTTTGTTCTCGTGTTTGGGAGAACCTCGCGGGACCCCTCGGTCTGCGTCTGCAGCTCTGGTTCTGGTTCTGGTTCTGGTTCTACCGCGGTATGAGGGGACGGCGTCTCAACGTTCTCTGACTGAACACGGAGCGCTATCGGTTAGTCACTATGGAAGCCAATTACCTCCCTCTGGTGGTTGGGATGGACGAGCTTGCGAGATTCGAGGATGAAGATATGTACAAGGCATCCTTGTCCCTGCTTCCGGAGGCAGACGGGGTTATGTGTAGAGCGCTAAAGTCGTGTTCGGTTGTCTCTTACTACACATTTTGGTCATCACTACACCGAAGCAGTGTCTTTTTCCTCGTAAGGTTCTGTATTTCAATATTTTGCGGGGTCTCAACACCGGTGCTAGCTATCTGATGAGGCATACACAGCTCCCTCAGCGTTTAAAAAAAAAACTCCCACGCTTATGTAGCATAAACCTGGAGTGGAAAACAGGCGCGAGCGGGCGCGAGAGAATACTATGACTCTCAAAGAGAGATGGAAGAAAGAGCCCAACTCTTTAGGAAGCCCATATGAATAGAGCCATCAAGACACGAACCTCCTGGCCATCACGATCCTGACACGAGTCACGTCCCTCTATGCGATATTTCCTTGCTATGCGAAATTAGTATGTTATGCGAAAAATACCATTATGCGCAATTGCCGTGGTGTGCAACCGCCAGTCCCACCGTGGCATGTGGGAAGGGGGCCCTATGAGAAAACCTGACAAAGTACTGGTGGAGTACGAGTAAGTACATTTATTGGATACCGCTTGCAAAGGAAGTTTTCTTTGCCAGTCTTTTTTGTTCTAATCAACCTTGCGTATAGGCCCACTGTTTCTTCAGAGCCCCCTTTACCGCGTTGCGTGTTCTCATAGGCTTCTTTTGACTTCGGAGTACAGCTCTCCCCCCTTCTCCCCCCGCGTGTCCGCAGCCTGGTCTTCTAAGGCTTCATGAGCTCCTTCCTCTATTGTGCGAACAAGAGCGGATAGATCCTCCTTTATACGTACAGATACCCAGTCAAGATCATAACTTGATACACTGCAAAGCTCAGCTATCTCACTCTGAAGACTACTTGTGGGGTCTAATATTGTACGCTTAGCCCCAGAAAATGCAGTCACGGCCAGATATTCACTAGGCTGCATAAGGCTACACGAGATTACATGATCATTGTAAGACTACCAGTCCAGCCCGTCCGGACCGTCCGTTTTTCAAATCAGACGGTCCATTGAACGGTTCATGAGATCATGAAACCGTCTAGCTTGACGGTCTGGACTGGGAGTCCTAAAATTGGGGGCGGACAATTGGGAGCATTGCCTGAGTAAGAGGTTGCCAGAAGGGCTGATTGCGAAGAGTGACCGGTCAAAAGAAAGATAGATATGAAAAGGATCCTGGCATCTGTGTGAAACACTACTAATGGCCTCCTATCTGCCGTGAGCAAGAGTGTGGGCCTTCGCCTTTTGTGATTCCCTCACGCACGTGAGATGCAACCTATTTCGTCTTGCTTTGTCATATGGGAATGTATGCACATAGTGTAAGAAGTATGTAGTTGATAATGTACTATGGTAGGTGCTCTACAGTCTATGTACGGTGCAGAGATTTCTCGCGCTAGCCCAATGTGGCGGTAGCGTACATTGCGGGGAAGGTAGGTTTCAGCATTCCAACATCTTGCGACATTGCGTCTCCTAAAGGATCCCATTTCAGCTTCGCTGGACCTCCCACCTCTCCAGCTACCTACGTCTGTAAGCATTTCGCAGATGCCCATTACGCATGATCTCCTCCGATATGGATTTGCTCCAGCCTAGTACCCGGTTCCGTCCCGTCCACCGTCCCGTCATCGTTCGTGAGCGGATACAATCGGTTCACGGCCGCATGCCCCGTCAGAGGCTTCTCATCGCCGATTTTCACAGATACCGAACGGAGATAGCGGTGCGACGTGCCTCTGGAGCCTACCGTGAGACGGTGCAGATAGTCTCTGAACTTGGACTGCACAGGCTGCATGGTGGGCACGCATGCGAGGATGATGCCGAGGTCGGGTTCCACGGTCGCCCAAAGGGCGTCGAGGGCGGTGATGTAGCTGGCGTCGTCGGTGTGTTTGTATTGGATCACGGTGACGATGCGAAGGGCAGTGATGACGCAGGCGCTGATGGTCGATTAGTCGATTCTGGATGAAAGCATAAAAAGGTATCTGCAGAGCGCGAAGCGATTGTTGTCGTGGAACTTACAGGAGCCCCACTCCGAAAAGCAAGGTCAGTTCAATTTTCTTCGAGATTCTCATCTTTATCACATCGTCAGCCGTTGAAATGGAAGCGTGGAAGGTAGATTGAGGTAGAGCGACCGACCTGTAAACCCCAAAGCATCGGAAGAGGCCAGAAAAGTATAACAACATCAAACCCCATGTTTAATCCACTTGTGATTATATAGTAGAGGAGAGAATTGCCACAGGTACCGTCAATGCTCGGATCCCACTGCTTAGCTATAGGGCGACACATAGCCAAGCCGGCCACAATCACCGACAAACCGAAGCAGATAACTAACGCGATCAGGAAGTAGGTCACGACTTCGAAGACACGGTTGGTGCGAAATATTGATAGATAAAGCAGCAGGATACCAATCTTGACGGCAGCGACGGAACAGCCCCAAAGCACGGGGAACGCCACCGATAGCTATGGATATCGGTACTTAGCAAAAAGTTCCCAATGCACTATGTCCGCCTTTCGAGGAATGCCTTGGTCTGACGTACTTTTGCATCGACAATCAGCTCCTCGACTGTCACAGATTGCATGTGCTGACCGTACGCAGCCAAGATGCAGCCCACGATGTTTAAGATAGCGATACCCCATGTGAAGATCTGATTGCAAGCGTCGGTGAGCCAAGTCAGAACATATAAGAGCAACTGGAGTCCTTACGAGGGCAATAAAAATCACGTAGTCATTTGCTGCAGGCGAGACTTTCTTCGCAGAACGTGACCAGAAACGGCCCCAGACGGCTAAACTAGCGACAAGAGTGAAGAGAACTATCAGGGCCAGTACGCTGATACCCCGACTGTCGGAAGAGGTAATGGGTGCCATAACCACTTTTCAAATCGAAAATGTATCTGTGAAAATTCGATCAGTGCTCAATCTTAGCTTCCCGAGACTCGAAGAAATTTGTAAAAGCGAAGGACGATATTTGAAGTCATCGTAGAAGTGGAGGTGTATGTAAGTCAAACGTGTGGTAGGATGCGGCACGAATCGATAGAAACTGTAATCCTTCCCAATACATGTACCCACATTGTATACACAGACAGCCTCTTGGATGGCGTGATTCTCACTTTTATCAGACAAAATTGTGTGGCTCAGAGGCAGCGGCGTGGGGAATGCTTACTGCAGATGTAACTGAGTTGATCAAACCCTTTTTATTCCCTCATAGATCAGCATTCTTTGCATGATCTCGATGATTGATTCAAAAAAGACTCAATTCTGCCTATTGACCAGGAATATGCCTGGATACATGCGTCCGTGCACACATGTAGAGGTGCGATACATGGTTTTTTTTGGATACGTGTCACACCTGCTCTGATTCGATTCCGCAGACAAGGGTTTCGAGTGCTCTACTCGGACACCTTGGAGAAGTGAGGGGCTCTCGTCCGGTCTTTTCCCCTCATAGAATTCCCGTAGCGAAGGAATCCGCAATTTTTGCCTTAACAGACAGCCTTGCTTGAATTTAATGATAAGGCTGTCGATGAGACCTACGATTTCTGTCAGCCTTGCTTGAAGTTAATGATAAGGCTGTCGATGAGACCTACAGTTTCTGTTAGCTCCTACAGATCACATTCCTTCATGCAGGGCGGAACGCCAGGCTATGCGGAGACCTAGATAACAGCCACTACTTTATTACTAGCGTATGCAGCTTGGCGCTACCCAAAGTTCACACGTGCATGCTCTCTTACCGACAGCACACAGCCCCGACCGAAGCAGCCGGATTGCCATCTGCTCCTGCAGTCACCTCAAGACACAGCTACGACTGTGACCTGCAGCGAAGAGAAAGTCCCTCACACCCTTGGAGTAGTCGGAGCCGTTATTTTGCAGAACTGCATGCTGATGAACGTATACTGGTTATCGAATTCTTCCCAGCTGCGGAAGTGGGGTATTGAAGCCTTCTGCCACATTCACTAATCACTCGATCTTGAAGACATCCAACAAAGGTGTAATCCTTGAAATTATGAATTGATCAATTTATACAGTACTATGTTAAACAAAAGCTCTGAATTCTGTTCTCCTATCAATCATCGTTCGTCGTGGTACAGTACCCTATGACTTCTATCAACTTCTATTTTGTACTTCGTACGAGGGTCTATAATAGTAGATATAGGTGGTGAGACGCGATGCGCGAGATCCAAAAAAAAAAAGGTGCTCTGATTTCCGTCCTAAGTACTGTCAATCATCGTCCGCCGTACTACGGCCGCTTTGCAGACATATGCATGCACAATCGCAATCCTTTGAGCTTACGGAATAACAGTATAACATATGTGTCTCGCTGACTCGCGCGCGTAAAGCCACGCTCAGATTGGTAGTGGGATCCCTTGGAAAATTAGCCCGACTGTTTGAAAGGTTATGGACATGGGAGGACTTTCAGATCCTCGTCAAAGGCAACCCCGCAGGAAACGGACCCGGCAACTTCAATAAGTAAGGACAAGTGAAGTTTTTCCCACTCTCTCTGTCAAGGCTGTCCCGCAGAAAACCGACTCGACTGCTGTAACGACCAATTAGACAGAATATTTTCTCTGGATACGCGGACACTAGTATGACTGGCCTTGTCCGTGGAGGGCTGTCCCCAAAGTTATTGCGTTGTCCTAGGATGCTGCCAGTCGACACGGTCTGCCGATCCTTTCTCGGGTATGTGAGGCCACCTATCCGGTGGAGTAGCATTTGTAGTGCTGGGACGATGTCGGGCGGGATGTAATGTCTAGTCAACACGTAAAAGCGGTGGGATGGGCCGCGTGTTCGGAGTGTTGCCAATTCATTTAATACTTCGGTTTCTCAAAGGGTCGACTCACTTCACCGTTATAGTCCTGCTATATTGTCCTTGATCGACCTCGGTCAGTCATGTTTGAAGGCTTATGGGCCCAACAGCATGCGATGTCTGTGAAAGGGTGGGCACTAGCCATTCTTGTCGTGGTGCTACTTGTTTCCAGTCCAAGAAAATTGCCGTCAGTAAGTGTGAATTTGATCAAAATCGCACTGGAACATCGTCAATGAGGAGGCTAATTTAATTCATGAAAGTGGAATGTCTCATTCCTGGACAAGCTACCAACTTACTTGAGACATAAGGCGTTCACCTTAGCCTATCTAAATTATGGTGCAGAAGTGATTGAGTATCAATACCGAAAGGTAACATAGAGAATCCAACTCCGGTGCACGGAAAGGATAGCTCATGGTCTTAGTCTCAAGGACAGCCGTTCGAGCTCCAGACCCCGGGGAAGCATGTTGTCGTGGTATCATCGCCTGAGCATATTAAAGAACTAAGCCGAGCGTCTCCTACCGCGCTCTCAATGCATGGGGCAGCAAAGGAGGTGATACTTCCAACCTTACTCAGCTCCCTCATTGCTGGCCAGTGTTGATATCCGTAACAGATAATGCAGCCTGCGTATACCATGCTAGGTTTCGATATGAAAGAACAAAGAGGCGTTGATGGTCTTGCATTCTTGCGAGCTATACGCAAAGACTTCACTGCCCAGCTACCCAATATGTTTACAATGCTAGAGCAGGCAGTCTCAGACGAATTCTCAAGAGAGTTCGCGGAGTGCAAGACCGTGGATGGTAAGATTGATTGAAGGAATATTGAATCCAAAGATAAAGGCTAATCTGAAGAAGGCCACAAACAAGTCCGTCTCTTTTCAATGGCGAATAGAGTGATAGCTAGAGCAAATTGTACAGCGTGTTTTGGGACAGAGCTTTGTAATCATGTCTCTGAACGTAAGCTCGTCAAGCTGACCTGTTACAGCATCGGACCCAAAGATCGTCAACGCGGCGATGCAATTTGTCAAGGATACCTATATCTCAGGAGAAATCATACGCGCGTTGCCTAAGGTTATCGCCTTGTGAGCCCCTTTAATCTCATCTACAAGCGGTCTAAGATTGATCATAGTGACAGACCTATAGCTAGTCTGTTGACTCGACGCTTTCGAGCTTGTAGAGTCCTATTCGACACCCTTTGCATAACAATAGAGCGACGTCGTAGTCGCGCAAAACACTCTGTAGCCGGAACAGAGAAGCCGGCTCGTTTCCACCCTCCTTTCGATGTACACCATTGCTAAGAAGGGACAGATGGACGGGCTACAAGCCATGATCAACGCCTGTCCCGAAGAAGTTTCCTGGACCGCCACCCGAATAGCCCACGAAGCCCTAGGCGTTTTCTTCTTTTCCGTACTTGGACTTACGAATGTAAGTCTCCTTCTTTTCGCTCCCCCACAGATACCAGCGTGCAGACACTTTCGCAGACCACCGCCTTCGCACTGGCGGACCTCTGCACGTACGCCGAACACGTTCCACCACTCCGTCGGGAGCTCGCAGGGAATTGGGCAGGCTTTGAGAAGAACGCCGAGGGGCTACCGCTACTGGACAGCTTTCTCAAGGAGTCTGCGCGCCTGAATGGCACCGAGTGGGGTAAACCTTTTTCCCTCCTTTACTGCATACTTTGTATCCACCAGCCTGCTTGCTAAGTCCCTTCTAGTCTCGGGCCGCCGTAAAGCGTTGGTGCCTTTCACCTTCTCCGACGGCTTACGCGTGCCGGACGGCTCATGGCTATATTTACACATGGGCAGCATCAACCGCGACGCCAAGGTTTTCACCGACCCTCTCCGTTTCGACGGCACTCGGTTCGCTCGCGGCAGCCCGTCACGCTTCACTGACGCATCTGCAAACTGGCTGCTGTGGGGCACCGGGCGCGTGGTTTGGTAAGTTGGCTTGCGCAATCTCCTGTTCGCGGCCGTATTTGGCAACTTAGCGCACTTCGTCACGAGAGCTAACGGGCGAGCGAATGCAGTCCCGGGAGATTCTATTCCAGTTGCATCATCAAGCTGGTACTCGCGTATGTGCTACGCGGCTACGAGTGCGACTTGCTTGATCGTGGGAAACCACAGAAGTTCATGTGGCGGACTTCGGTTCTACCGCGGACGGACCTCATGATGCTTTTGAAGCCTAGGGAGGAAAAGGACTAGAATGGCAGTATGCAGAGACTTTATCGAGTTGGTTCAATCGGCAATCTATTTCATGATATTAGAGCAATTTAGTAGCAAAGTACGGACATTTGAGAAGCAGCCTTCAAGCCCAGTGACTTCGCGGCTCTTCATACTTTTCTGACAGAGTGGGGTTTAACAGTCCCTGTAGAGCCACTTCGAACACAAGAGATTTATCTGTCTAATATATCGCGCACGCTGGGATCTCCAAGGCATCAGTTATTGCTTGGAAAGCCCTCCATCACGTGGAATTATGGGACTAGAAGAGGGGAATAATATTGCATGGGCTTGACAGAGACTATTGTTGAGTACTGCAGTGCGGTAAAGACTCGATTGATTACATAACAATCTATATAGGAGAAACCCTTCATCTCCTTTCATGTTAAGGAGCCTTGGAACTGTTCCTGCCATTCAAGATTTGCGCCCCGACCACCGCACAATTTAATGTGGTTGTTCCAGCGCCATGACAATCCGGGCGATTGAGATAGGCTTCTAGCCCTTTTCAGTCAAGTTTGGCAGAATGCGTCTTACGTATCACCGAACAGTCACATACATCACAAAGTCAACAACAAGACCGGAAAGGAAAAAGGAAGGAAGGAAGCTCAGTCCTGAACTAGCACACCGCTTTTCGAGAAGACGACCCCCACGAAGTCCACTCCGAAAAAACGAGAAGTCGAAAATGGGCCATGCAAGACGGAGGACCGCACGAGGAAAGATGCACTGCTACTATTTAACAATAAGCGGAATGTGTAGTCACAAATAAACTCTGGACAATGAATCTAGCTGTTCAACGATGACCCCTCTGGAAGCTGGGGATCAACATGGCCTTTATCTTCACCCTCAAGAAAGGATTTAGCTCGAGCCAGAAGGCTGCAGATGGAAGACGAGCTGTACTTAGGGGTCGAAAGAAGTATACGAAGCACCCACAACGCAGTAAGAGGCGTTCTGAAGCAACGACAATTATATATAAACTGATGAATTGAGCAGAAAAAGATAGACAAGGAGAACTTCCTTTGTGGGTGATGTTCAACTGATATACTCACTCATACTCTATCAGTACCTTGTCAAGTCTGCTCACGAGCCCCTGCCCCTGCCCCCCTGTGCCTTCAACGCACGCTCAAGTCTCAACCCAATCAGCAGCCACATACAGTAGAACTTAGCAAGCTGATCCGTCCCCCTCATCACCAAGAGAAACGCTTAGCTCTCATCCTGCCAACCCCTTCCCCCGCTGGTCCCAAACCCCACCCATCCCTCACGCTCAGCCGAACGTCGTCGGCCGATCCGCAATCGGGATATCCTCCCCTGTCCTCTGCTTGAACTGCCTCCTCACCTCGTCGGAAATCTGCTCGTCCTTCGCTTGCTCGAGCGCCGACTCGTTGTCCTGGGGTCCTTGGCCGAGCCCGTATTGTTGGACGGCGTCGACACCTGAGGAATCACGTTATGAACGGGGTTTCAAGGCCATCACCGCTGGATTGAGACAGCTGGATCGAGATTTTTTTTTCTTGCGTAGGAAACAAGATATTTTGAAGTCAGTTGGGTCATGGCTTGGTGTACTTACCCTTGTCGAGGAGGTCCTCGTTTTTCTCGCTCTCCTTGCCGCCTCCTGCCGCTGAGTTGAGCTTCGAACTTATTCCACCTAGGAACCCTCCTCCTCCTCCACCTCCTCCTTCACTCTGGGCGTTTGGTTGCGTGCTTGGCTTGTTTTCGCCCTCGTTGTCGCCGCGCATGGCGGGGTTGGATGCTGCCAAGAAGGAACTGGTAGACGCGGAAGCGATGAAGGAGGTGCGAGGGTCAGCTTGCTGCTGTGAGACTGCTATATATCGATCGTGCTGTTCTGTCAGTGCATTAAGCATCCAATTCTCTGCCGTTCTCTTGCCCCGCTACTATAGTTTCTCTTTCTTCAGTACCTGGAAACGTCTTAGGTTGTTGGCAGAGCTGGTAAACTTGAAGACTAAGAGATTGATATGGTTCATCAGACTTGTGCTGGTTGTGACCGGCGAATATGAGTATAGGAATTGAAATATTGCATGGACGCCAAGCCACTAGTATCGTGTACTCTAAGGTAGATAGGGCTGATTGCCGCGAATGCATCACCAAGTTTTACGAGCAGGTGAGAGGTTTAGGCAGAAGTCTGCAATGTGGAGGTTCAGGCAATCTTCTTAGAGACACAGCGGTCAAAATACGATGGCAGATCTCGGAAAAGGAAGATCTCGCCAAATTCAGCGCACTGCTTCTCCATCAATATGCTGCTGACCACGACTAGCGTGTTCGTATCCCTGACTCATATACTTATCTGTGCTTCTACGCTAACAACGCCAGTACCCTCACCAAGTTGAACGGCGATGATTTGAAAGCCAGTGTCAGTCAGTCTGAACTATCCCGTAAAGAGTCGACAGCGACGCAAGCCTGTGAATTAGCTGAGATCAAAAGACGTATGGAGGAAAATAACGCTCTGGTCAAGGCAGCGGCGTCCGAAAATAAAGAGTCGAGCTTGAGCTTGAGGTTTCACATGTAAGTGGGTCTAGGCTTACCGTCTTCATGTATTACTGACCCCTTCAGAAACTGCTTGAACTATCTTGGAGCCGACATTCTTTCATTGATGCAAAAACTATGGTAATTTCTAAGCACACACCTGACTATGATCCAGTACTAGCTGGTAAGTCTAACGCTACACAGAAAAGTCAATTTCTTGACCTACAAAGCCGTGATATCCCTGCAAACTAGTATTCCAGCTCAACTCGAGCGTTCTTGGACACAAGAGCCGGCAATTCTCGAAGATGCACTGGGGCGGGTGACGCCTGTCCACCTAGAGTTTCTCGATTCATGGGAATTAAGTCAAGAAACGCCAGCGGGTCTCTACATTTATCACGAAGTCTAATACAACCAAGGCTTTCGAAGCAGTACTTGAAGTCCGCTTTCGACAAGCACCAGGTCATCGGAAGATAAAACAAAAAGAGTATGCATTCCGGGCCAAAGAATTAGGCAGGGACCTCGAGCAGTCCATTGCTTTTAATCGATGCTTCCTGCCCGGTCAGCATATTGACATGAGTATGATATTCAACGGCGGATTCGATAGTCCCAGGTCTTGTCCTGGATGTCAACTAGCTACCTCAAATACGGAGGAAGAAATCCACTCACAGGTGCAATGGTAAATTTGATGATCCCGCTCGATAACTATAACTCAGAGCGCTTACTTTCGTAGTGCTTGGTGCAAGATGTGGTACCAAAGAGTCACGGCGACGAAGCTACCTGTGCTGAAATCTAGGAGTACAAAGAAGTCCGAGGTCGTTGCGCAAGATTCACAGCTTTCAACGCCACGCTCGCAAAATCGAAAGCGGGTTGACGGCGAGGAGCTGGATGAAAACCCGACACAATTTCGCCGAGTACGTCTGCGGTGTTGGGGCCAAAGTCGCAAGACAGAGTGTAGCCCGGCAGATCATGCGATACACCACAACTCAAGGAGTAATCCAAAGCCTATGATCGCTACGCCAGCTCCAAATAAGGCGGCGCCTCTCGGACCGCGAACATCACACACTGATGCGTTCGGGCAAAGTTTTGAGTTGTTAATGAATCGACTGCAAAAGCTTTTCCCTGGTGGGTCAACCGAGGAGGGGAGAACCGGCATGGCAGCTCAGATCGCACCGGGAGCTTCCGCACTAGGCGATGGAGATTCTTTAGTACAAGGTGAAGAGGATCAAAGCTCAGAAGGCAAAGCCTTGCCTCCAGACTGGAAAGTTCGAGTATCTCAGAATGGAAAAGGTGCTATCACGTCTTCTGCGGTGTTCACGGACCCTTATTTCTCCAACCATCCTCGTTTCGCCTCAAACGGTGCATCGTCGAACGACAGATCCTATGGCTCCGCAACAGCGGGTTTGCAATTCCGCCATAACCTCACGGTCAGCCACCCGCAATCCGACGCTTCGACGCTACAGCATATCTTAAGGTCCCGCCAAAGCCTTCTCAAACAGTGACCTGATGGGTTCAGTGTATAGGCTAGGTCTCTTGAACCATGTCAAGTGAAGAGACATACGTCAGGTGCCCGGTGACGACTGAAACGTCCATGATGATGCACGCCTCGTGTCAGAGGACTCTACAGCAGCATATCCGGGACTCCCGGCGTCGAGGTTATAGCGCTAGCGGTACCAGTCGGTTATTTGATCTTTGTTGAACGGCATATTCTTTTTTAATTGCGCCAACACACTAGAGGGACCTGGCGCCAAATTTTCATCATCAGGCAGATGAGTATTTTTGCTGCGCATCCAGCGCTACCAGGTTTATTGGTAAACCGGAAAACATTTGTTACCCCAAGGTGTCATTGTCGTTCGTTTTTACCTTCGAGGGTCACAGTCGCTTGTCAGTCCCGTCTGTATATCTATTCAAATCGAGTGCACAGATTAGCGAGTTACGCACTAGGCATCGTGATATATGGTCATGAGTAGAAGAGAGGGTTTACGCAGGAGTTTGGATCCGAGGGTCTTGACAGCTGCAAATTTGCGTGAGAGTGTACTGCAGATGGGGATCGTACTTGGAGAGTTGTGAACGATACTGGGTAGAGTAGGCTAGGAGCTTGAGCGGCGGGGAGGGACGGAGGGCGGGGGTAAAGGGGGTTGTGTGGTTCCAGGGCATGGTGGAGGTCAAATCGAGTATGAAGATTTGAAGTGTACCGATTACTCTAACTTCATTAATGTTACACAGCGCTCATTCTCATCATCAATTACCAAAAGCAACTCCTTCCGGCTCCCCGAGCCAAGATAGAAACTCCCCACCAATCACTGAAATCAACCCCACCGCCAACCGCTTTTCAAATCAGGAGATACCCCAGCCACTACGAACACTCCCGGCACACACTCCACGGCCTCGAATTGAAACACGGATGCTCATGCGGATCACACTTCCCATCCTCACAGCTCGCCCTGTAGACTCGCGCAGCCATGTTGCTGGATCCATTTAAGCACGTTATGCTTGGGAGTTTCTGCCGCACCATCGATGACCAACATGGAGGTCTAACACCCTTCACCACCCACTATGCTGCGTCGAAGCTCTTCCGCTAAAGTAGGTCCTAAGATCAGGGTCTGACACCTGTCAAAGAGATCAATTCAACCCTTTCAATACTGACAGGATTATATTAATCCAGGCACAAGGGATGAAAAGAGCTAAGATGACTTGACTTGACAGAGCGATGAGATTGAAATCGATAAGGCGGGGTCAAGGGATCTAGAAGCCAATGCATCGTCTAGGGCAAGTATGGCTTGTAGAAGGGATCCGTATACCTCGTCTTTCGTCTTTCGTCTTTCTTGATGTTTATGATGGTAGCCTGTGCCTTAACAGTGCATTGGATCTTCAGTAGAAGATGGCAGTTGTTACTGAACTTGTTGGTAAGTACTTGGTACTGCAGTTACTGCTGTGAGACTGAATCACTAGATTTGGTATTCCTAATGATGTCTAAGGAAGAAGGATTCTATGTACAGGAAAGGCCTTCATATATCAATGTACTAGGCCGAAAGAGTGTTAGTGGAAGCGAGTGTTGAGTCGTTCCAAAATTGTCAAATGGGAAAGCTCAGATGCCGATGAAATGTGATACGTTAGTCCAACGGTAGGTTATCTTGGGAGCGAATACCTTACTAACGGGCAGTTACCACATCCAATAATACACCGCATATGATTGATTCACTACAGTATACCGTGCCGCTGATGGTAGGTTGCCCAGTTGCCATAAGAAGAGAGTAAGAAACTCACAAAGACGATAGTTTTAAGGCGTAAGTTATCTGGAACATTCTTAGTGTACGTTCCAACATTGATCGTTCTATTACCTTAATGTTCTTTAATATATATCGAACCTTAAGCATTAAAGTTCAAGTTGTAAAACTCTTCTAATACATGGGTGCAACAGCTACCTACTAATTGGAGGCACAAACTATAAAGTGTTCAATGTCCCACAATACGAGCGCTGGGCAGAGCAACAGTTGCTCTGCCCAGTGGTCGTATTGTAGGAAACTAAATCTGCATGGTCAAACCAAACATGCGCAACGATAGGAGAAGTATACGCGAAAAATAATGCCTTGCAAGCCTTTTCATCACAAGATACGGATTCGCCTCGTGTTGCCAGTTTTACCTTCTAGTCGAATAGATCGAGCGATGGGTCTATATCATCTCCATGTCTCTCCTGCAATGATGCTTCCATCACTTATTCCTCCCCTGCGCTCTTGACTACGACTGCGACTGAGCGAAACAACACTTTACTCCTTGTCGTCATGTATACAGATATCGCCATGGCTCGATCCTTGCAAATGCTAATCTTGTCACTCTCGATATCTTCAGTCACCCCGTCTATGATCGGCTCTCCCCAGAGTAGGAGCTTTGACCTCCCTGGCAATCTGAGTATCATCACTCACGTCCCCTCGGCGGTTGTCGGCCCTTCCCGGAGTATCATCCCCATCCCGACACCCACCTGCTCTCTACAAACCGTCCCCACCAACAGCGCCGCCCAGAATTTCCCAGCCTGGTGCACTTGCGACGGTCTTCCTGGCTCGTTCCCCACGACCACTCCGAACCAATACAGCAACGCAACGTCGGGCAGTCAACTCTGCGCCTATTCCACCACCCCGTCCACCACGATCGCCCCAACCCCCTTCACCTGCAACCTCGAGTCCGCAACGGCCGGCTTCACCGTGCCCAACGCCTGGTGCGGCTGCACCGCCGGCGCGAGCACAAGCACCTACTCGACCAAATTCCACCAAACCGGCGCCGCCGCCTGCTCCTTCATGCAGGACGAGCTCCCCGCCGGCACCATCGCGCCCTCGCCCGCCACCTGCGTCCAGGCCACCGCACCGCCCGGGGGGCCCTTTTACAACGAGCTCGCCTGGTGCGCCTGCCACGACAACGCCCCTCACCCCTTGCTGATCGGAACCCCGTACCTGCCGGCGACCGGGAACCCCCCGGCGCCGTACGCGGGGGGCTGCACCTACACGACGCCGCCCTCGTCGACGCTCACCCCGCTGCCCATCGCTTCGACGTCCTGCCACCAGTCCGCCGTGACGGGCTCCGGGACCACGACCACCTTCTGCGGGTGCGGCGGCGCGGGCACCACGGTCCTATACCCGACCGGGACCCAGGGTTGCGTCTTCTCGTCCGTCCCGACCAGCACCGTGACCGTGCCTAGCCTTGCGGGTCAATCCTGCTCGAACGGTTGCGCTTATAAGCCGGATGGCCAGACCTGCTACTTCTGCGATAAAGACGCAGAGACGGTTGTAAGTCGCAACACCATCCCCCTTCCCCCCCCCCCCCCCCCCCCCCCCCCCCCCGGGCGAAAACTGAAGTAAGCAACCACGCTGACGCTGTACTTTTTCTAATAATATTAGCTTACATGCCAAGGCGTGTTTGGGAGTGATCCTGTGTACACTACCTGGAAAACCTGCGGTGCCGGTACTACGTGCTCGAAGGGCACTCAGCCGGGAGATACTAACCTGGACGACATTTGTGCACCCTATTGAATCGATAACCCTGTCGCATATGTCTATATCGCTACTGCAAAGCAACGTTAAAGCGGAGATGTTTTGGGGTGCTACCCATTTGAGGGTCCAGAGGGAAAAGCGAGGGTACGGGTTCTGAAGAGTTATTCTTTCTCCGCGCAACGTGTATTCGTAGCATATATCGATTTCCACCTCAAAGTTTCGGTCCACGCACCATTACTGTGACACCCCTTCACCATGCTTCATCGCCATCCCCGCAAAAAGATCCCCTTCATTCTCGAACATGCGGCCTTCCATCCCCCTTCTCGAAAATGCGACCTTCCATCCCCCACTCTCAACCAACCCGGCCTTCCCATCCCCATCATCTCGCAATTGCCCTAAGAAAGAGCGCGAACGCTGGATGTAGGGTTTTCCGGCGACCAACCCCCCTCCCTTCAGCAGCACCGGAGGTTCACCGATCATAGAAGCTTCCACACCTTTAGATTTCTCAGTCCGCAGTATATCCTCCCTGGACTGCTGTTTCTTTCGTTCCAATTCACCGTGTCGATTGGAAGCGGGACTTTGAATCCCTAACCTCCTCTCTCTCCTTCTTTCTCTACTTTCTCAGCATTAGCCTCAGCCTCAGCCCTCACCCTCAGCAACGGAGGGCCTCAAAATTCTTACGACTCACCTTACGTGGTCCAATCCTTCCTTTCCGTGTCAAACCCTTTCCGGGCCTCCATTCCGACTCGCTCTCCTCTACATTGCTGGGATCCACCACTTTCCCTCCCCCTCTGATAACTTCCATCGCTTTTTCGAATATCTTCGAGGAGGAAGAAGAAAATCACCCCCCACACTCTCGCGACGGATTTCCATGTAATTGAATCATTCTGATCCCGGCGCATGCATCATGCTCTAGCTCCCTTCTCCGTCT
This sequence comes from Evernia prunastri, assembly GCA_003184365.1. NCBI lineage: Eukaryota > Fungi > Ascomycota > Lecanoromycetes > Lecanorales > Parmeliaceae > Evernia > Evernia prunastri. The sequence goes on from NKYR01000079.1 coordinate 118,909, forward strand.
CTCCTAGAGCAAGCAATGCAACCTTTATACACCCCTTGCCTTTCTTTCTCCACCAACCCCTCAACGTGAGATAGGTCTACCCGCTCCAGTGCTCATGGAACCACATCAAGCAAAAAGGACCGCGCTCTCGCTCCGTCTTTGCTGGTTCTGGCGTCCTTTTTTTCTTTTCTCTCTAACTTACCTCTTTCCTCCCCTTTTGGAACGATAACACCCGGACGCGAGCTATTTAACCGTGTTTTTTTCTTTCTTCTTATGTCTTGGAGTTTTTGTTCCGAGGACTTCTCTTTGACGAGGCAGATGAGCGGGCGAGGGCCGGATTGAGAGAGGATCTGAGACCACGATCGTATATGTGGTTTCCTGGTCCCCGTCTCTCGTCGGGGACCTTGCTCAGTATTTTTCGGGAACAGCACGCCCCATCGGCACACCGTGGGGATATCAAAAACGAACGATTCCACCATCGTTCGTATCACCGTCCAGCAGAGCTTCAGAGCGGGACACACAAGCTGATGTAGGTCGGGGATGCTACAGCGACGGTTTTCTAGCGGAGGCTGAATAACCTAGGTCTTTCGCTGCCCGGGGGCGGGGGTGGGATTGGGGGGGTTCAACAGCTCGGTGCTGTGGTCTCGCGACGTATAAGGGTAACCATCTGTGGTGCGCTTGCTGCAGGATTGAAACTGCTGTTTTCTGTTGAGGGGCGATTGGTCGCGTTCGGTGGTGGTTCCGCATAGAGAAGCAGGCTTGCGGTGTCGTATAGCGGTGGTAAATGTCGTGCGGAGGGAAGTGGCTCGTGTTAGGGACGCGGTGATTGAGAGATAGAGTCGTTTCTTAGTTGAAGCTTGCTCTCTCTCCCCCCCCCCCCCCTCTCTCTCTCTAAACTCCCCACCAGCGATAAAACTCCCCATTAGTTTCCATTCCATCCCTAGCATCCTTCCCCGCCCGCCCGTTTCGCACGTGTATATAGCCTCGGTTTTCACTCCAGGCCTAGCTCAACAAGTAACTTATGGAGAATCCTCTCGGCATTGGGGTTTTTTTGTTAGCAACGGAGAAGGAATCTAGGCAGTCTATTGGGCTGGCTATTATGGCCCCGGTGTTTGGGATCTAATGATGATGATGTCTACGATTTTAGCGGGTTGGTGTGACTCGAAATGATGGTTGGTGAGGGCTAATTGACATCTATTATCTAGCGTCTATCGTCTATCATTTATTGATTTTTTGCTGATTGTACTGATCTGACTGATTCTACCGATTCTGTAGATGTACAAATCGTAAAGGTTTTTGAGAGAGTAGAGTGTTGCGTGGCGAGCTTGTGCTGTGGATGGTGACTACAAGTGGTGCTATACGGATGGAAAGAAGAAGCGTGCGATGGGGGCGTTTGAGGCGGGGGAATGGCGTTGGGACGTTACGTCGTCAGTGACGGCGGTCGCGTTGCGTAATCTGGTGGGGCTGGAAACTGGTGGAGTGGAGTGGAGTGGAGTGGAAGTTGCATCGTTGCCCTCATAATAATATCCGTCACGGAGGCAATCACTTGTACCACTCGATATCTCCTATGTTATCCTACCGTACTCGCTTAGCCACGCCTCACCCGTCTCGCTCAGCTATACCACGCGTCTCGCAGCTGAAGCTACGCACCTCCCTCCCTCCCCGCAACGACACCATAAGCCCCCCCACCCCTCCCGAACATCCCATTCAAATCCCCCACCAGCGCCTCCGGCCGCTCGTGCGCCGCAAAATGCCCCCCGTCCGCATGCCTCCGCTCAAACACCACGGGCCCCAGCGTCCGGCCCCAGCTCCCCGGCGGCACGCTGAGGTCCCTTGGGAAATACGCCAGCCCGAGCTTCACGTGTGGGATGTAGCGCCCGATGGCGGCGCGCGTCCCGTCGTCGGCGCTGGCGTGGCTCACTTCGTAGTAGATGCGCAGACTGGCGCCGGGCCCCGCGGTCGAGAAGAGGTAGAGGCAGACCCAGGTGAGGATCTCGTCGGGCGTCCAGGGGTAGGCGTCGGTCCAGTCGTGGAGCTTCTCGTAGATCCAGGCGAGGAGGCCGCTGGGGCTCGAGGCGAGGCCGTAGCTCAGGGTTTGCGGCTTCGTGCGCTGGATCTCGTTGTAGCCGCTGCCGGACGCGGTGAACCAGTCCGTGCGGGCCAGGCCGGCTTTTTCGTCGGGGGTGTAGGGCGTCAGGGCGTGGTGGAGGGCGAGGGCTGGCGAGGTGGTGAATGTTGGGGGGTCGGCGGGGCGGACGTAGTTGATGTGGCTGGCTGGGTGGGGGTTTTGTCAGCGTGCGGGCGGAAGGGTGGATGTTGTGTGGTTTTCAAAGCTGACCTTTGCAGTGTTGCGGATACACGAGGCCCATTGTGCGAGTGATGTGACTGCCCCAATCACCTCCTTGGGTTACTAGAGTTTTCCATGAGTTTGTTCGTCACTCATGGTGCACGAAGAGCCTCACCGTATTGATCATACCCAAGTTGGAGCATCAGCTTGTGGCAAGTCTCAGCGTATTGCTTCAAAGCGAAACCGCGCTTTTTGACTCCATCCGAGAAGCCAAAATTGGGCAAAGATGGTGCAACGAAGTCGAAGGCTGGAGCATTGCTCCCGTCCTGTTTTGCAAGCAGTGGTAGCAATTTTACTACCTCCAAGAAACTGCCGGGCCCTACGTCATGTCAGAGATCATTAATCATGATGTAGTCGGGCTGGGATACCTACAGCCGTGGACAAAAAGCAGCGGTATAGCCTTGGTATTCTCGTTCTTCTGATGAATAAAATGAATGTTCAATGGCTCGTATCCATCCACTTTGATCTCGGTCTGGAACTGAGGTAGCTTATTGATTTCCGCCTCCTGTTTCCTCCAATCAAACTCATCTTTCCAGTATGCAGTCAGTCGCTTCACGTCTGCTAGTGGAGCCCCATAGTCCCACCCGGCATCATCCAGCTCATCTGGAAAGTCGGTCAGCTCCAACTGCGCCCGCAGTCTCTCCAGCCGTTCGTTCGGCACATTGAGTGTGAAGGGCGTGGCCGAAGGCATGTTGATTTGGACAAACGTCTGTGATATGGGGGTTTGAGAAGCAGATTTCTTGTCGGCAGTGAAGAGGAAGTTGCAGACTGTCCTCGCGGGTCTGGACGCTCTTATATACCTACAGCCAACAGCCAAATCTTGATCTTCCACCGCTAGCCGGCGCCCAATGACTCACCACCAACCTCTCAATCATGCCATTATCCCATGACTGCCAGGATCAATGGTCGAATGGGATCGCTGGAGATGTTTAGACGTTGCCTGTAGTCCATAATGAGGGGGTTCGCTTATCAAGCAAGCGACGCCAAAGCGTTCCGACTCAGGAAATTACCTAGCTAGTACGGGTTTACCTAGCGTGCTCTGGGAAGGAAAGTTTCCTCTCTTGGAAGTTGGCGGCTTGGAGCCAAGGCATCATCATTTTAAGGTATCCTTGGCGCCACCATCAGTTTCAGAAGATGTCGAGTGCCCCCCGGCCCTGGAAGTTTACGTGTACAGGGTTCTGGGTTTATGTGAGACTTGGATGTTGAAAGCGGAGGTGGGTTGGGATGGCGCTTGGTCGTGAGGTGATGTGGTGATGTACTTGGGACGTGCTTGGAACATGCTTGGACCATGCTTGGGACGTGCTTGGGGCGTAGAGTATGGAAGACCTGCAGGATGGATAACGTAGGGATTGAACGCGTTGAAATATTCGATTTATTATCTTGTACAGGGGAGAAAGGGCATCATGAAATCGGATTTGATATAATTTACAGAGGAGAAAGGGTATCACGACTTGTATGCAACATCAACACTATATGTAAGAACATGAACCGCCCTTGTGAAAGCCATCCAAAAAAACCCCCATTACCATCAATCGTAGAAAAACAGCCTCGTTCACGACCAGCGCCCAAGGAGACTCTCTCTCTCTCTCTCCCCACATATCTCGCCACCACCTGCCACCGCAGAGCATACGCTCGATACACCCCACTCAATACCCATCATCGCCGCTCCCACTGCGACTCCTCCTGCTCCTCCGACTATCCCGACTCCGACTCCGACTCTTCCTCTTCGCGTGCGCGTTCCCCGTCAGCGCGCCAATCACCGCCCCGCCCAGCGTCCCGACGCCCGGTCCCAGCAGGACGTCGCCGATGATGCCGCCCGCGCCCGCGCCCAGGAAGCTGTCCCGGGACTCGTGCGACTTCTTCTTCTTGCCGTGCTTTTCGTCGTGGTGGTGGTGGTGGTTGTGGTGGTGCTTGGGGGGGCGGTCGTCGTCGTCGTAGTAGGGCGGGTCTGGTTGGTGCTGCTGGGGTGGGTAGGCGTGTGGTTGCTGTGGGGGGTAGTTGTTCGATTGCGGGGGGTGGTAGCCGTTGGCTTGGTTCGGGCGTGGTTGCGCGTAGGGGAGGGTCTGGGTGTAGGGTTGTAGCTGTTGCTGCTGGTGGTCGCGCGATAGAGGTCAGCTTTACGTGCTCGTGTAGGATTAGAGGGGAGCGAGGGAAACCAACCTGAGGTGGGTAGTATTGATGCGAGCTGCCATAGTAATGCTGGCTTGGGTGGTGGTGGCTATTGTACGCCTGCTGCCATGGCGCCCCGGGCTGCGCTGGTGGGTAGAACTCTCTCTTGCTTTCTGGCTGTGGCGAGCGTCGTGGCGGATGTTGCTGTGGTTGGCCGTAGTTGGCGCTGTATGGAGGTGGTGGGGCTTGGTTGCCTTGAGGGGGAGGAGGGAAGTTCTGCGCTCCGTTGTAATAGTCATTTGCCGCCATGTTTGAAGTATAGTATAGTATATAGTAGTCGTGGTGAGGATGCTGATGACAAGGTGGTGTGAAGGCAGCGGAGGGATGACCGATGTTTATATACCTTGGTTATAAGGCCTTCTGGATGACTCGAATGATGAAATCTATTCATAGTATCAGCTGATCGATGTAACATCTTTAATCTGTGCGTCATGAGATCTACAGGACCCCTTATCTCCGCCGCCTTTCCACTTCAAGTATGGATCCCTTTTCTCGTATTCGCAAGCATAAAAGCAACGACAGACTTCCAATTCATAAAGTATCCGATCATGCTGTCAATATCAATCATATCAAGCAACCAAAGTCACCGAACCATATCCTATCCAAGGGGGCGGGCCTAGGATCCAAAACTCTGAATCGCATCATTCAGAGGCATAGCCGAATTAAATTCGTAGCTTTGCAATCGAAGAGGAGACCGGAGGGTTGTAGTATTACTAGATAGAGAGACAAACAGGGAGATCACATCTCCTCATAAACAGGCAGATGCCGTCTTGAAGACGAGAGCGGGCGGACAAACACATCTGCTTCCCATCCCTGCGATTCGCGATTGCGACCTCGAAAGCTTTTACATGTGCAGTGGTCAATGAGTGCTCGCTCAGACTAGTCAATGTAGCATGTTCATATCGGTCCATACAACATACGCTACCTTCATACCATCAACGCAATTAGGAGCAGAATATAGACCAAGACGATGCCCGGCCCATGTACAAGAAGGCTCGAACCCTCCACCACCACCACCACCACTTCCTCCTCCTGAACAGTACTTGGATGTATCTGTAAACACGGTGTGTTTTGTGTTATGACAAGCGTGAGATGACACATCGTACAAGGGTGTAGCTTGTTGGTGAACTGTGTCAGCAAGAAGAGCGAGGAGCGCTCGACGGATGGTGAGAACGTACTTTCGACCTTTAGGCCGCTGGGCGGGTCTTTGATGATGGTCTGAGATCCTCCGGGAAGATTATCTTCACAACTTATTTGATCATCTCCTTCGGAGTGTTGGTTCGAGCCAGTCCAAAGATCTATGTGATAGATTATATTTTCCTTCCAATCACTCTCTGGGTATGAGATAGTAATCATCAGTTTATAGTAGTACTATGGCTGCCGAAGAATTTCTGGTAAGGATTCAGGTATCCATTGATGGACGACTATCACTTACCACACCTCTTGCATTCGTCTTCATTAGGGAAGTGTTTCTGCAGAACCAGAACGTAGAACATGCCACATAACGGGATGCCGTTTTTGGTGGCCGTCGCGGAAGGTGACGGGATCTGAGTATGTGCCAGAACCTTCTTGATGTGTTAGAGTCTTTGGCGGTATGTTAAGAAACAGGAGGCTCGCCTCCAGCCATGTCCCAGCCGCAGCCAACCGCAATGCCTGGCCCGGGAGGCGGTCCGTTATCTGGCCATCCGTAGTATGTAAATTTTACGTTGTCGATTGGGGAACATTGGGCTGCGATGGAGGGTAAGGCTCCTATGACTCCCACCGAAGCGACCCCGAAAAGTGTAAGTGTCTTCATCTTGAGGTTAGAACGGGCTGTGGTGTGATGGAATGTTAGAGCAGAGGAGAGACTGAGATGGAGTGAATAAAGGAATAAAGGGGGATATATGAAGTCTCCGATACTGTTGGAAAAGGTTTAGCGAGTTTTTCCAAAAGATCTCGAGTGAAGATTACCCCAGAAGGCAATCCAATTGCATTGTGTTTCCATTTGCGCTTCGTCAAATTTTCCACATCTTGATCATCTGCTTTTCTTACTCGGGCGTGCTGATAAATGTGACCCATTGCAAAGCTCGTTATACTGCATTCAACAGGCTTGCAGGGGGTACAATGTACTCTGTTGACTGACAGAGCTAATGCAGGGCGTACATCACGTTCATTCTATGAGCTGGGAAGGCGTATAAGACACCTATTCCGTGAGCTCGCAGGGCGTATAGAATGTCCTATGAGTTGATAGGTTCAATGCAGGGCGTACATGTCGCTCACTCAACGAGCTGGCAAGGCGTTCAGGGCGATTATTCCGTACGCTCGCAGGTGGTATGATATATCCCTTGAGCTAACAAATTAAATGTAGGGCGTGTATCACGCTCATTTTATGAGCTGGCAAGGCATACAAAAAATCTCATGAGCTAACAGGCTCAGTGAAGGGCGTACATGTCGCTCACCCCATAAGCTGGCAAGGCGTACAAATCATCCATGCTTTGAATTCGGAGGGCATAATGTATTCAATGGGCTGGCATAGCTAATGTAGGGCGTACATCACGGTTATTCGACGAACTGACGAGGCTTACAGTGCAGAGATTCAAATCCAAGCCTAAGCCCAAGTCTGAGTCGGTATGCAGGTACGCAGTACCAGCCAATACCATACCGCAAGGCTGATCACGTTTCCGGCGGAGAACCGCCTAACCGATTGGTAGAACGGCAGCAGAAGCTCTGGAAATCCAAGTAGTCGGCTGACTTGAAGGCGAGGCTAGGTGCCATTTTCGCCGATGGGCGGATCTAAGGATGTAACTTGTATACTGACAATGCGAAAGCTCCGAGTTATGCTAGCAGCATATGATGCAGAAAGTAATAGCAAGTATCTGCGCTGCATTTTTGTTGTTCGTGGGTATGATAGATCCTTCATGTACTAATCATCATACATAGAAAGAACGACTATCCATGGCCGTACGTGTGTTTATGAGCATCGACCGTGGATTAAAGAGTCCTTCATCGATGATATAGGGCTCTTTTATGAATGTCATAGAGTAACATCTGACTATGACACTTCAAGCTGATTCTTTTTAATTATACTGTATTCGCGATATTCCACTCACGAAGATGATGATGCTGAACATCACTGAGTAAAGTAAAGTAATACTTACATTACTTAAGTAGAGTACCTTAGGCGCCATGGCCATCGGCCGACACGGGAGTTTGCCCCTAGAAGCGCCTAAAAACGGCTCCACGGGTGACGGGTCCAGACGCATGCACCATAGCGTCATCGAGCAACCCCACCAACGCTGAAACCGGGATCAGGTTTTTGGTAAACAATCCCACTGAACCCCTTTCACTCTCAACAACCGCACCATTCTAAGACTCGTCATCCTACTAATTCGCTGCTTTCAACAAGTCAGTCATCGTACACGAGATCGACAGCACAAAAGAGCGTAAAGAATGGCCGACAAAGAACAAGAAGGAGCAGGCTCCTCGGGGTAGGCATCTCTGTTTACTTTACCCCTCATCTTTTACAGAGTCTCCAGTAATCGCTGATATCTTTTGTACAGAGGCTACCTCGCATCCGCTAAATCATACATCCCTGGCATGGGTCAAGTCTCCGATGCAGCATCCGGTGGGGCAGGGAAAGCCCAACAAGGCCTCGGTGCCGCAGGGTACGCCTCTCTTCTCCCTTCTACCCTTCCAAGCTCTCCCTCTTGAACGCATGCTGAAATCCACCCACCACATAGCTCAGCAACTAAAGATGTCACCGGCTACGTTCCAGTTGTGGGTAGCGTCGTCGAAGGTGTCGGGAACACACCCATCGCTCAGAAGATCGGTGGCAAGGAAGAAGAGAAGGGCTACTTGGGCTCAGCATATGAATACGCGGGGAGTGCGCTGAGGACGGTATACGATGCCGCGGGAAATGTGGTATGCACACGTCCATCCTCTCTGCTTCCACTACAACAGGCTGATTCCAGCGCACAGATCGGAACCGTGGAAGAAAAAGCAGGCACCTACCTGCACGGCTCCGAAAAAGCCGCTCAAGCCGAAGGTGAAGAAGGTGACGCCGCGAAAGGCGAAGCCATGCAAAAAGACCAAGAGGTCATCGCCAAGAACAAAGCCGAAGGCGCCACGCAGGGGACCGCCGACAAGGCGTCCGAAGCGGCCGACAGCACCTCCTCCACCGCCAAGCAAACCGCCGGCTCCCTGGGCCAAACCGCCTCGGACACGAGTGAGAAGGTCAAATCCGGCCACCGGGACGTGGAGGACAACGTCGAGTCCGGCGCCAAGGATGCCCTGGGCCAGGTGCGGGACGCGACCGGCACCACGGACGCGACGGCGGACGCGAGCAATGGGCTCGAGGACACTGTGGGCGCCACGAAGGGGACGGCGAGGGGGGTCGAAGATGCGGCGTCCGAGACCGGCGGCAAGGTCGTGGGCGGTGTGGGGAAAGCGGACGCGCAGGGGGCTAAGGATGCGGCGGGGGGCGTGAAGGATGGCGTGACGGACACGGCGGGGAGTGTGGGGGAGGGCGCGAAGGGCGTCGCGGGTGGGGGCGCGGATACGTTGAAAGGGGGCGTCGGGGCGCTGGGGAGCGGGGCGAAGAGCGCGGGGGGCGCGTTGGGAGGGATGACGGGGCTGGGTGGGAAGTGAGAATGGGGTTGGGGCGGGAAGTTGATAGTTGATACGTGGGATACGTCAATGTCGATGTCGAAATCGAGCAATGGGTACATATCAGGTATATATGGGAACTAGTTACGATTGCAACTGACGATGTTTGAACATCGATTTGCATACATTGCTCCTATATTTTCTCTTTTCCCCCTTTTTCCGCGTACGTACTCGTATACATGCCCTATGTGACTACCGCCCAACAAAGCTTTTGTGAATTCATACCCAGAGTACGAACTTACGATACCTCCAATACCTCCCTTGCTTGATAATACTCTTCTCCACTCCACTCTACTCTAGAGTACTCTGACACCGCAACGCTATATTATCTGCGTAACGAACCCCCTCTCTCTCGCCCCTTTTTCTCTTTTGACGTCAAAGGCAGTCATCATGACGTCATCTTGCATCAAGGAATTGACTGGGTCTGGATGAATTTGAAACGAAACGAAAACGAACCTCGGCATTCTTTCCATTGTATGTAAGTAGCTAGGTAGGTAGAAGGGTAGCGTGCCACCTTCACGCTTTGCTCACCATTATTCATTATTCGTTATTCATCATTTTATTTTCCACTACTTACGAGTGCCAGCTACGTAGGTACTCTAGGATCTTGCTCGCATTCCTTAGGAATTCCGTGTTGATACCTCGGAAAACACAAAACAGCAGCAGCTGCTCTAGCTGCTAGATACAAAACTCGGTACTACCTACTTTGCGATGATATCCCTCTCCGAGCTCGCCGGCTTCTACGACCACCTGACCCGTCACGTCGTCCCGGGGCCGAGGAGCTACAGCTATTTCGCCCCCTTCCTCCTCCTGCCCCTGGCGCTGCTCACTCCGCCGTCCGTGCTGTCCCGGTGGCAATTGGCATCTTCGTTCCTGCCGGCTATTTATGCCTGCTTGATCCACGCCTGGTCTATCGCCGGCATCGATGTCATGTCCGTGGACCTGGCGCTGTGGAGCTTCGTCCTCCTCGTGTGTTGGGATCCGCGCCGGACGCACAGGCGGGTGTGGGTTTCTACGCCGAAGGCGTCCGGTGGTGATGATGGGAAAGGCCCGAGCGGGGCTGGAGTGGATGTCGTGGAAGAGGCGTATCCGGAGGGGTTTGCGAAGCGGATTCCTTGGGTCTTTACGCTGCTGGTTTCGCTGAGAATGACGGGATGGAAGATTGGTGATCCTTCTCATGATCGAATGCAACCATCGACACGGATCCGCAGAAGGGAATTCTTAAGGCACGCGGTGCCCTTGGTTGTCCGAAACTATCTCATTCTGGATGCGGCAGCGTTCTATGCCAGGACGGACCCTTACTTTACAACATCTGGCATTGGGATCGATCACCCGTTTCCTCCCCCATCCGCCAAGATGGGAACCTGGGCAGTCATATTGAGACTGCTGCCTCCACGACTAGTCAGATCATCCGTCGTTGCAGGACAGAGCTATGCCATGGTGTCCGGCCTGTTCTATGCCCCCCTAATTCTAATGGTAGGCTTGAACATTCTGGGTATGGTACCATACGAGTGGAGTCCCCACACATGGCCCCAAATCTTCGGCCCTTTCTCGGCTGTGACGGAAATGGGACTTCGAGGCTTATGGGGAAAATGGTGGCATGGTGTGAACCGGCAGATCACTGCGCCTCCTGGACGATGGTTGGCTCAGGCGCTGGGAATACCAACAAAATCACTACCGGGGTACGCGCTGTTAACGATATCGGCGTTTATCTTTTCCGGTGTGATGCATATGGGGCTGATCCCACCCGAACCGCCAACCGATCTGCTCTCTGCACGTTGGATGAGATTTTATGTTGGGGGGTTCTTTTGGGCTCAAATACCAGCTTTTGCTTTTGAACTCGCTGTGTCGAAGCTCGTTGCTCGCTTCATTCCTCGATTGTTCGACTGGACAGTAACGAGGGTAATAGTAACTGCTTGGACCGCTGCATGGCTGTGTCTGACTTTGCCACTCCTGACTGTTCCATTCAGAGAGTTGGGGTACTGGCACTGTTATCCGGTGCCGGTGAGTCTCTTGCAACGACTTTCAGGTAAAGGCTGGTGGACCTGGTGACCGCTGTAGATAGAGCCGGCGATCGTATTGATAGCAACAAATACCCTGATCACATGCTCTCAACAGCTTCGTGCAACATAATATACGAGTTGCATCCTTGTGTCCCTGAAGACGATGATGCAATGATCTCTTTCTCCCCAAGAATCCAGACCAGTGCCATCGCCGTAACCTTGCCCGTGATTCCTCTGCAAGGGCTTCACGTGTCATCCTCTCGCACCTTAGACGCCTTTTGTCTCACTACTCGCGGCCTCGACTGCTCCTCTCCACCTTCTTCGCCGTTAAAGCCCAGTACCCTTCCAATTATCCCAGGCGGCTTCGGAACCGGACATTCATGTGCCCTTTTCCTCATCCTCGCCTGTTCCTTCTCTGTAATTTGTAGAGACGTCTCATTTTCTCTAGCCGCACTTGAGCTCTCGTCCATTAGGGCCTCTGTAGTCCGCCGCCGCCTTCTCCGCCTCCCATCTTCCATAATCTCAATTTCTGAATCTGCAAACTTGACGCGGGGCGCCGGGCACGGTACGATGTGGGGCATGCCGACGACTAGGAAGGAGACGATGAGGGTGGTGCCGAAGAGGGAGGTGGTGAGGCGGGATCGAGGGTGGAGATGGGGTGTCATGTTGGAGGGGGTTGACGAGGTTTTCAATGCGGAGAACGGGAGCTCATGCTATTGCCATTGCGATGGACTAGGTGCCAGATATGAATAGCCGTGAAAGCAGATGATATTCCTGTGCACGTTTTGCCCGTAATCTAGCTGTCACTCATTTTGAAGGTTGTAGTTGAATTGAATTGTGATGGTATATTGAAGCCAAGACCGACAGGGTGTGGCAATAGCGCGCTAGTGAAGCTCTACATGTACGTCCTATATCCATGTCCACAAGAACATCTTGAACAGTCAATCTTTGTGTATACACTCATTTCGACTTTGTCGTGTATAATTGACGATATAAAGCGAGTGGCAAGGCTCAACTACTCCCTCAAACTCAAACCCTCTATTATCGTGTGCCAGGCTCCCCAAGTGTTCCTCGGCGACATTTTCCTTTCTACCACACTCCGAGCACCTTGCTGTTGGGGTTGGAGCCCGTGTACTGGACGACCGAAGGAGCAGTATTCAGACCCCGCAGCACCGCGTGTTTCTTCCATCAGAGGACCTGACGAGAGTGAGTCCCGAAGAACCGCGCCCAGTCAAGGGCAGGGAGGGTGACGATGAGTGACCTAGATAAGTACTGACCACCTGCCCTACTGCTCCGTAGACGCTTCTCGCTGACAGATAAATATAGGGCCATTTCCGAGCTTCGCGCCTGCAAAATCATTCCCGAGCCCCAAGTCCGCGAGATATGCCACAAAGCACGCGAGCTGCTGATCGAAGAAGCAAACGTCGTCCAGGTCGATGCACCAGTCACAATATGCGGAGATATACATGGACAGTTCCATGACCTGATGGAGTTATTCAGGGTGGGAGGAGATGTACCCGATACCAACTACCTCTTCATGGGGGACTTCGTGGACAGGGGTTTCTACTCGCTCGAGAGTTTCCTGCTACTACTGTGCCTCAAGGTCAGATATCCGGATCGGATGACATTAATAAGAGGGAATCATGAGTCACGGCAGATCACGACTGTATATGGGTTCTATGACGAATGTTTACGAAAATATGGGAGTGCGAATGTATGGAGATATTGCTGCGAGGTGTTCGACTATTTGGCTCTGGGAGCGCTAGTTCTAGGTACGAGCTCAACGTTAGAGCCTTCGTTTACGGATCAATCACAAGCCATTGAACCGGTGGACGATGACGTGGAGATTGAGATCATGAATTCCAGGAATGAGGTGACGGCAAGATTTCCACGAAGCAGACGACGGATGTTCGACGGCGACGGTCTCAACTCCTCTCCTCCTGGAACACCTTCCAAGACCGGTCCTTCAGGCACCGGAGCTACAAGTGACAGTGGAGGCTCGCATCATAGTGGAGGAGCAGTACTTTGCGTACACGGAGGGCTCAGCCCATTGATAGAACGTGTCGACAAGATAAGGCTTCTGGATCGAAAGCAGGAAGTACCTCATGAGGGTGCCATGTGCGACCTTTTATGGAGTGATCCCGATGAGATCGACAGTTGGGGTCTCTCGCCGAGAGGGGCGGGCTTTCTTTTCGGACCGGAGATTGTCAAGCGCTTCAACCATCTGAACGATCTCTCTTTGATAGCAAGAGCGCATCAGCTCGTGATGGAGGGATTCAAAGAGATGTTTGATTCAAGTATAGTCACAGTCTGGTCGGCTCCAAATTACTGCTACCGTTGTGGCAATGTCGCGGCGATCCTGGAACTGGGCGAGGATGCGAGCAACGGCGGAGTCATCGCGAGGAGTAATGGTGATGCCGGAAGGAGTACTCAAGCGGCATTTCCGTCCACCCTGCCACCTCGGTCGGGTCCCGGAAGACGGTATCGAGTCTTCGAGGCTGCTCCGCAGGATCCAAGAGGAATGCCGGCGAAGAAGCCTGTGGCTGACTATTTCTTGGTGCGTATCATAGCTCGATCATCTTTCGCACATGCTGATCTCCCTCTCTAGTGATGTCCCCAGCTCATTCATATTCATCTAAAAGAATCTCCGCCTGCATTCAGTACTTGAGCATGCTTTCTGTTGAAGCCTTGAGATACCCACATGCATGTATTTCCAGCAAGGCAGGCGCTGACTTACGATATGCAACATTTGACATTCCCTAATGGATGCCATGAAAACCAGTTACCTATGAATAAAGTAAAGTAAAGTATTCCAGCAGTTGGCGCCGCCGCGTCGCTTAGAGTATGCCGTTGTGATATTGCTGCTATTTGCGCTTGTACTTGCCGTCGTTCGTTTCACCGTACTCCGTCTTCCCTACCGACTGTTTTGGGTTCCCTGGTGCGACATCGTTGTAATGAAGTCTACAGCTGCTTTAGCGGGACAAGGTATCCCTTTTCGCCAGTATATCAAACTTTTGCCCCATAATCCAAACCTGTTTCCTCTCGGGTCGGAATGCCGATATCCTTGGATACAGTGTGTATTCCGACACTTGCCCGTCTTCTTCTTTTCTCTTGCCTGGGCGTGCTTTTGTTCCTACTTTCCCATTTTCAGCGGTCTGCCACCAACAGTTTGATATCCCTTTGCAGCAAGCAACGGAACCCCGAAGACCGTTGTTTCGTGAAGATCTCTGCGGACAATCTTTTTTTTCGTGACATTTCTTGCAGGTTTCGCACACCGCAATGCTTTTCTACCACAACCACTACCGCTATTTCCCATACGCCCAATTCCTCCCTATCACATCCCACATACCTGAATCTCTCTCCACCACCTCCTACGCAACCCTCCACACGCCTCAATGGGACAAAAGAGACCCTCTCCGAAACGCCGCCTCCTCTCCTCGGCCTGCGCTCCTCCTGATCAGATAGACGAGGCTGAGTTGCGAAGGGTGCGGAGGACGGTGGGTTGCTGTGGAGACGTGTCTGTGTTTTCCGAGTAAGACTCCTTCTTCTGCATCGCTTCTCGCCTTATTGATAGGCAAGCTGTACATCCATCGCTTCCTATCTGCACTCTACCTTTCCAACACTCACCATCATGCGCACCTCCACCACTAACGCCCCCGGGGCAATCTGCTCTTCGAACAAGATCGTCCGCATCTACTTTTTCACCATGTTTGTGCTTCTCTTCGTCACATTGAGCGATCACAAGCTCTGTATTGAATTCATACCTGGACAGCGAACCTTGAGATGACGAATTCGTTCTCGTCACGATTAGCTTCGATGCCGCGATCGACATAGCGCCGTGGCGATAACCAACGATATGATGCTTTGTTTGACGAACAATTTGTCGGGACTGGACTTCGATGGTGAGATAAGCACATAGCTGACCAAGAGAATCAGAGGGAAAAAAGACGAGTCTCGCTATCATGCTTGTGCTTGACGGACATGAACGTGAGTTTCGAATCCGTAGCGTGGTGTTTCGACGGTGATTTGCTGACTATGCGCTCTCGAGATAAGAGTGTCTGGGTCCGAGAGAAGGTGAGCGAGCATGACCACGAGACTATCGTTCAGCTGTGATGTCAAACGCCTGGCGTACCCTCTCTCTCACCAATATCATTCGCAGCGGTTTTTCGTCGATGTGGTCGTCGGGTTCTCTTGGAAATGCAGCATTTAAAGGCGTAACCGAGAAAATACCTGGTCACAAAATGCACTTCTCTCATTGGTTCCATTTCCGTTGTTCAGCACCAATCCATGTTTCGTCTACCGCTTTGTTGGTCACATTTGGGACTGTGAATGATCTCTGGACGCATTCTGCTTGGACTCTCTGATTGAGTACAAGAAATGGCCTCTTGACGCCCCCTTGGCACGGTCCTACGAATTTCAAGTTCTTGCTCGTCTAGGCACCGCCCCGGATTCCCATAGGGTATGGAACCTGGAGGCTTCATCGAAACTCGACATTGAGATCCGTACGCCGGGCACGGCAAGGAATCTACAACATACCAGCCGAAAACCTTGCACAGGACCTGCAAAGGAACCATGTCATCTCAATTGGAATGCGGTCTCATAGGGTTTCGGGCGTTACACGCAATGACATCCCTGTTCTCCGTGTTACCGTTACCGCTTTTGATATCTGGCACAATGCTATTGTACAAGATTTAAGGATCCCAGACCCCACCCAAAACATTCGCCTCGTAGAGATAAAGCACTGGAGGTATCTTGCGGTACGCTCCACCTCGTCAACTGTGTTATCGCTCCTCGACGGCATGCTAATATGGAGCACGATCTTCCGCAGCGCAAGAGTCAATAGAATCGCCTCGGGCAACGGCGCCGACAGTACGGAAATCAGATTCAAGATATCTGGAGACGGTGGGGATGTGGGTGATTTGCTTGGCCCCTTCGTTTGCCCTTGTGGAAGAACAGGGGGGCCCCTATTAGTACGTTACTTGTAACCATGTGATTACGATGAACGCCAAATAAGAGTTCCAGCCTTGAACTTGGTCGAGGCTTTGGGCAAGTTTAAGGTAGTAGGTTGCTCCGTCGTGGACTGGTGAGTTTTGGGTTATATGCATTGGAAGGAAAGCGATACTACAATCATCCTCAGTATACTCAGTTTTTCCAAAGGACTACAGGCCCCGAGGCAATATCACTTGCACGTCCTCTTTTCATGTGACCCAATTTTTACGGCTTTGCAGCCCACAGATCGCTTGCACGAATTCTCGCACTGCCAGTAGAATAGGAGGTAAATCTACTCCTCCGATACATCACTTCCTCTCATACAATTTCTCTCCTTCCTGGCACCCTTAATCGCAGAAAGTTTCCTGCCTTCAATGACCAGACACTAATCCGCCTCTCTACCATGCCACTCCGCCCGGGCTACCCCATTCTAGCCTCCATTACCAGTACCCTCGACCAAACCCTCATCATACCAGAGCGCTCCGCAACAGGACAAACGGATACTCGTGCCTCGATCATTTCCCCCAGCAAGCCCGAGCCGTCCTCTTCGACCGCAGCCGAAGACGAGCCGTTGGAACTCGGTTCCTGGCTCACCCTCCACCAGGGCGACGGGCCCCCCCGGACCGCGATCCGCTGCTTCGAGCCGAAACCCAAACGGGCGCGCGAGCTGCAACCGGGCGACGTCTTCCTCGACCTCGGTGCCCCGTGCAGGGTCGTGGACACGCCGGGTTCACCGGACGCTTCTGGCTTGGTCGCGCTGAAGGTCTGGGATCTTTTCGCCGCGGAGGAGATCAAGCTCGTTGCCGTTGGCGAGGAAGAGATGACTATGGTCGCGACGGTGAGGGCTAGGTATGGCGTGGTATGGTTGTTGGTTTCGTTTGTGAATGCGGCTGGTTTCGCATGTCAAAGGGCTGACTGAAACCCCACCCCGCTTCTGCAGAGAGACGTTCCGCCCGCCCAGGTCGTCCCTGGTACGCTCGTGTTGCAGCAGCTGGGGGTCTGCGTCGAGGATTTTCCGGAGAGGGTGTTTGAGCTTCCGGGCGGTGGACTGGGGCCTGAGCTCCTTCGTTTCTTCGGTGCGGCGGAACGCTACCGGA
The DNA here is from genome assembly GCA_003184365.1 of Evernia prunastri. Lineage (NCBI taxonomy): Eukaryota > Fungi > Ascomycota > Lecanoromycetes > Lecanorales > Parmeliaceae > Evernia > Evernia prunastri. Next base: position 136,137 of record NKYR01000079.1, read on the forward strand.
TGCCTATTAGTGAGTGCTGCCGGAGGCGTCGAGGCGTGCGTGTTTTTGATTTGGATTTTTTGGACGGCTAATGCGAGTCCCGTAGCTCTGTTGCTGTATGAGGTCATGGGTAAGTTTCAGCTCATTGCGTTTGGGGTTGGGGCGTGGGATTTGCTTGGGTAGGCGCGTGGGTTGGAAGGTGCTGTGCTGTGCTGGGGCAGATATGGCTAGGGCTTTTTTTTTGAGCCTCGAGGCGTGGTGGGTTGCGCGATGGACCAATCGGGTGATGGCTGGTTGGGTGTTCAGATGTCGCTGTCATTGTTCCGGACGCTTTAACTCCATTTGCTATCGCTGCCGGCGCTGCTTTTCGTCGATGTTTCGCGATATGTAGACGTTGTAACATGGTATTTCTGCGAGGACTGTGAGTTTCTCGATATTTTCTTCGGGGTTCTGCGTATCCTGTCAAGTGTTGCGTTCTCTGTCGGCTTACTCCAAGGTGTTCACTTGGATCAGTGTCAGTCATAGTCGGGATCTTTTCACACATATTCAATCCCATTTTCTTATACCTTGGCGATCGACCTCTTCCGAGCTAGACAGACTGAATAAGAAATGGAGTCAAAAGGCAAGCAAAAAGAGGAGAGGAAAGTAGATGATAAAGAAGATGTAGACAAAAAGGAAAAAGAGGAAGAAGAGAAGGCAGAGAAAGAAGAGGAAGAAGAGGAAGAAGAAGGGCTGGAGATAGAGGAACAGCAATTGAAGAAAGATAAGGGAAAGCAAAAGCAAGAGGCGGAAAGCCCGAAAGAAGCAGACACGGATTTCGAAGACACGGATGAAGACGAGATGACAAGACCGTTGGATTTCGGAGGCTTCCTGATCCCCGCCGGCGACCCACCCCCATTCGAGGCACCGAAAGATACATTTGCGAGAGAAATTCAACCGGGCCAAGCCATCCTCCACAACGACCGCTCCTGCGAGATCACACGCAGAACCGACAGTTGGGCTGACAAGGGTTCTCTGAACGCTCGACATACAATCAAATTCGATCTTGACACTATTTTCGATAAGGAGAGGATCAAACCGCCGCTCGTCGTGAAAGCTACGCATAGGCTCAAGCTCTTGGATATGGCCCGTGTGAGGTATGATGTGGTATGCTGTCTCTGTCTTTGTCTCTCTTTGACTTTCTCTTGTTCTCCCTCTTTCCAAAATGATCGCCCCGAGCTGCGAGGACTGTCTTGATTAACCCCCCCGCTACCAATGACCGCAGATCGACTGGAACCAACACAACCAGGAGGTCCTCACCTTGCGGCGACAGCACCGTGAGCGGAGCGGGAGGGTCGTCCTCGACTTCCACGTCCCCGGGGGCTGTCTCTGCCCCGCGCTCGACGCCTTCTTCACTTACGCCGACGGAACCGACGAATCGCATCCCTATCCTGTCAGTAAGTTGCGATATCTCTTCTGTATGGGTCTTCTTATGTAGTGGGTTGTGGCTAATGCGCGGTGAAAAGCTCTTTTGGTCGTGGAGGCTGTGGGCAGGTTTCAGCTCACGGGGTTTGGAATCGGTGATTGGGAGGCGTTGGGGTAGCTGCTGCGAGCACTTCTCTCGAGACGTATCGAATGGTTACTTGAAAAAGAGGCGGAAGCGGCTGTGTGGCCAGGTTGGTCTGTGATTCACTTTGTATTGTGGCATGTCGACATGAGGCAACGAAGATGAGGTTCGATACATTAAGGTTTGAACTCGTGCTTTGCTCTTCCTTACGCAACCCTGGACATTTCGACGTCTTTTATGCATTGGTTTGCTGGCGGCTACGAGATAGGTCAGAAGGCTATGCCTCTTCACTTCTTTCACACAGGTAATCGCATCGTCGGCCTCATAAGTTCGTACTCCGGCTCCACACCACCAATACAAGACGTTGGCTCTAGGCCTAGTACTTGCCGATACAACTTATTTCGAATTCCAGTCACTTTCCGAAAGACTTTACGCACATAGGCTTTACCGCCTGACGGTAGATGGTCTCGTAGCCTTCGGGCTTTCCTTCGAACACATATCAATGAAAGAACGAATGCTCTAGAAAGAGGCGAACGATGTAGCTTCATAGACAAGTTCAATGCTCCTTATCATATCAAATTCTACGCGAGAGATCTGTGCTACCTACACTGAGGCATGCGGGATGAAGCTGGCTCGCGCAAGTTTTGGCAAATTCGTGGGTCGATCGTCCCTTGGGTTGTGCGCTTTAATTGTACACTTCTGCCTCCTGAGATTCTTCCAGGGTTTTCAGGTACGTTGAGCCTATATGCCCAAATCAACTCGTATGGCTTCACGCGCAGAAGTAGCCTCGTTTGCAGGACTCCTGTGAGCTCCGCTTCCGAGAACTTGCTAGACTCACTGTCCTTGCTGCCAAAGCAGGTAGAACAGCTTAAGCGCAATAATCTTTGGACAATTCTCTTGACGCGAGAGATTTTGTTTGCAGGAATCCTCGTTTATAGGCTCGACCCACTACCCTCTGTGCTTGGGGCGACGTCGCCTCATTAGTAAGATCCTAGAAATCTTCACTGCACTGCAACACCGTCTATGCCCTCTACCTTCGGAATAAATCCAGAGATTGACTAATAATTCGATGCCTCGGGTGATTCTGTTGATCACATGTGTATATCTCGGAGGGAATATTATCTTCACCCAATGTTAGTGGTACTGATGAACATTGAAAGACATCAAGCTTACTGTACCAAATAATCGCATCCAATTAACTTCGCAGGCTTACTATTGCAGTTCTCGTCTTTGCGAGCTTTATATCTCGGAAACTTAGCCTTCTCCCTCTCTCGATCTCGTCAACTTCTCAAGCACGCCGCCGCCTGAAAGCTTCAAAATGAGGGTTCCTTTTGCCGACGTAACGTCAGTGTTTCCAGGGGTGTCGCCCGGTTTGTTGACCAAGTACACAAATGTAGTCTGATTTCAAGCTCTGGTGGGAGTGAATACTGACAGAGCCCAGCTTGAAGGGTACATACGCGCCACTAATCCAGGCCCTAACGGCTTGAAAGACCTCTCCGAAGTTCGCAAAGGTGACATCATTTGTCTGGAGGGCACCGCTTGCAAGATTTCGAGAATTCACTCCACGGGGAGGCTCACATTCCTGGAAGGCGTTGGCCTGATCGACGACTTACCATACGCTGGCAGATTCAATCACTGCTATGGGACCACTGTCAGCACTTTCTCAGGGAAGCCGGACCTCTTGCGGTGCTTAGTCGTAAGTGTGCCCTCCCTGCGAGTAATAAGCTCAGAGCTAATCTGAACGCGTTATAGTATGGTATCAGAGAGACCAGCAGGTGCACTATCCTGCAGCTGCGATTCACCTACCGCGAAGCCGAAACCACGTTTGAGATGGAGATTCCGGAGAATGAATTGGGGGAAAGCGCCTATCGACAGTACGAATACACGCTTAGACGCCCTTCTGCCCGGGCCGTCGTGCTGGTCTCGTGCTGGGGCGAGCAGAAAAAGTTGCTTGCCTTCCGGTTAAGTACCGAGCGGGACTGGCATACATCGCCTAGATCGAGCCACTGGTGCCAAGACTGCGTCGCCTCGTGCGGTTGCCGTAGTACAGGTACTGTGTGATGAATGGTCTGCTTTCTTTGGGTATGAGGAGGCGGTCACATGGTTTGGCAATATTTGGCCTTTTGCTGCAGCATCTGATGGAGAATTTGAAGTGCGCAATCATAGGTGCCGAATTTGAGTCACTCAATCAACTCAGTCATAAAAATATCCGAATCCAAGTGACTCCATTCGCAGCTGCATGATGCTCTGTAGTTCCGGAGATTATGGTTGGTGTCGTTGATAGCGCATTCCCATGGTCATGAGCCTTGAAGACGCGGAGAGCCGCTAGTCAATGTCAAAGGGTCAGCATAGCGACTCTGAGACCTCCATCCCGAACTTCCCATTGATATCTCGCAGGGCTGTAGTAATTTTAGCGCTCATCAGATCAACATATGGCTCGTGGGACACGGAGACTTCGCAACACTATAGTATGCCTGGAACCCCAACCTATGCCTGGCATTAGTGGCCTGGGCGTCAAGACCAGGTCAGCGAGTGGTCGTGGTGACCCGCCGCAATACGTCACAATCCTATGTCCTCCTCTGCTGGAATAAATTGATGAGCAGCCAGAGATGTTCGCAAGCCTCCTAGGGATTTATTTGAATCATTGTACCAGGCCTACTGGAAGCCATTATCCGCTATTGACAGCTGCGATGACTTTGAATATGCTGGCTTGGACAGGAATGAGCGTCAATGATCTCCGAGCGAAGATGCTTAGCGTGTACGTTGGGAGAGCACGTTTGCTGTTCAACATGGAAGTCTGGAACGGCCAAAGGAATGTCTATGGTAAGGCAACATAGCTTTTGACTACGGTGAATTTTGCGAATCTGAAGAAGATGTAGTCACGCACTCGCCGTGGTATCAAGATTCTGCTTCTGCCAAAACATTACCCCTTGGAGAGAGCAATGGCAAATGTGGACTCGCTGTCCATGTACATGACTGGTGCGTAGTCGGTATCGAATGAAATGAATGTATTGGCTGACATAGAATGTTATATGGAGCGCGATTCTATGTTAACGCAGCTTTGCGAGTGGGTTCTGGTGCGACATTTCAAAGCCAGAGAGAACTCCATAGATCGGACTCGAATGGTATCATGGTATCCTCTACAAGTCTTCCTCGCCGCAACAGATAGCTCAGCACAGTGAAGGAGAGAAAGCTGTAGTGAATCACAGAAATTTGAGCCGAGGAGCTAGACCCAAAGAGATTAGCTGCACATCTGTGAATCTACCTACTTAAGGGATATCGGGTACCTGAAGCAAATTTCAGCTTCTACGTACAAACAATTCATGATGCCTTATTACACCCGGAGAATCCTCCAGCTTTGCTTCAAACTCAGACTGGGATCTCGATGAGCTGGAATCAAGCATTCAGGCCCAAGCGTCTACTACATATTGCCGCGCCTAATAGAGCTCCACAACCCTCAGTATTCAAAACACTCTGGCATAAACTCAACCCGCGCAACAGCTGTGCATACCTCTCAATCCTTCCTCAAACTTTGTCGTCCTCCCGATCATCGGGGCCATGATGGCATGGTCTCCTCTTACACTTGCAAGCGTCGGTTAGAGGTCCACCTCCCTGATCAACTGGGCACTGTGGAAAAAATTGTTGGGTAGCAGGCGAAGCATGCGCAAGAATGTGGATCTACACTAAGGCAACATCAACCTTGCTCACATTGTTCGCTTCGAGCACCTCCGAGTAATACTACACTGGAAGGAACTGGAGGTCTCGCCAAGAATACGAGGGCACTCCTAGAGAATATGATACCAACGGGCAGAATACCTGGGTACCTTGATCGAAGAAACGAGGTGGTGCTGGGCCTCTGTGGAACATCTGCTGATGTTTGGACAAGAAGGACCATCGTTGGGCGTATCGTCAATGTCTCAGAATAAGAGGGGATCGCAGATTGTCCGGCACGAATCACGTTACATGCGTATGCCTGCAGCATTCCCACCTCGCAAGGCTTGATCATGACCGCTGCGAAATCCAGGCGTGCAGCTTGGTTGCTATGCCCCACCACCACTCGCTGGTCAAGCGTAACATATGCTAACCTTTGGTCCCCATCTCAATAGTGGCCGACAGACAAAAAATTTCACTACCTAGTCACGAACCGCGTGGATCCTTGTATCGAAACCCTCCATACTTGTTTCCAACATGTTTTTGTGACTCGTTGACAAGTTGATGCTCAGTAAGTAGCTTCGTTATCGATTAGTATGCAGGTGGTCAAAGCACCTTGGAGGAACGGACAATTGCGATAAGCTGTTAAGCTTGGCCTGGTTTGCGGATTGATGACGCTCATTTTCCCACTACTATGTCTTGCGGATTTCTATGCGAAACCTGGATACCATCAACGGTCCAACCCTTAGAATGCTTGTAAGTGTGGACGAGGACTACACAAATTCTCCGTAATCACGGAGGCAACCCCGAAATTGCACTCAAACAAAAGCTTCGACTATCATACAGATCGCTGCCCTACTTGCCCCCACACCTTACGGCGACGTCACACTTGGAACACTACCCTCTCTGTAATCTGAGCCTGAGCCCGAGCCTGAGCCCGAGCCCGTCGAGCTACCGTCCACGAGTCCGAGAGAGACGCTCACTGCAATCTGTGCGGCCTCATCCATGTAGATCACTTCGAAAACATCCGTCAGTCCCCGAGAGGCGCACTCCCACCCCCTCTCCGCCATTTCTTGGACGAAGCTCCAGGGGATCGCATCGCCCAAGCTCTTGAATGACAATCGAAAATCTCCTTGGAGGATGGCGAACTCGTATTGTCTAGGCTCTCCTTGCCAAACTCCGGCAGCTTTGACGGCGATGGAGCTATAAAATTCCTCCAGGGCCCTGGCGGCGCCGGCGATTGGTGTTATCAGACCAAGAGTTTGGTAGGTTATCAATTTCAATCTAAAGACACTTGGGGAGGTACTGCCAGGAGGTGTCCGCTTTCTATGTACATGTGCTTCGACTCTTGGGGAGAGCATTCGTGTGTTCCGCACATGGCCGCGAGGGCTCCTCACCGCTTGCAGCTGCGTTGTTCTGGGGGTCGAAAAGAATCCACTCGTTGGCTCGATCGTTGGCCTTGCCGTTGAGATTTCAATCAAAGGGAATAGGCAGGTAAGCGAGAATGAAATGAGAAATAGGACATCGAGGAATTTCTTCATTGTTTTTTTATTGTGACCAATTTGAGTTTCATGCTGATGTGCAGTGGATCGCTGTCAACTTCGGCGTTCGCTGGGACAGGAAAGTCAAGAAGCCGGAGATTTGACAGTGATCTATATAAGATTCCATCTACGATCTTTAAGTTTGCAGTGTATACTCATAGGGAAACACCGGCACCGCCTCCTTTCACACATGGCTCTCGTAACCAGCAAATCTTGGTATGAGTCCGCAACAGAGCCAAACATTGGCGAGATTGCTCTCGCATTGTAGGTTCCTGCAATATCGGATGTCATTTTTCCTAGTCGGGCTGCGCACTGACTGTCACAAAAACCCGGAAGGCGTCTTGTTGGGAGCTGCTACCTTGCAGTAGGCTGTAGCCAGTACGGCTTCCGATCTCGGAAATCGCTCCCCATTACTTTGTAGACAGCCCGGCAGATGTGCCGAGAACAAGCCTTGGCCGTGGAAGTAGTACTGAGTGGCTAGAGTACGTATATGCGTCATCCTTGCTTCCCGAAAAAAGTCATCATGATTGCATCGCCTTCAGCACCCAGGTTCATGTGGCTCACTTAGCACGGCTCAATCAGTACCTGGAAGGGTCTGACCGTTGCTGAGAATGTGTTGGGTGGGAGAGGTTCCCGCGAATGGGAGGAACGGCAGAACATCCGCAACGCGCCACTGCGGGGGGGTTGCGATTCTCTGGAGCGCGTGAGGATCTAGCCGCGAACTCTTACAGGTTTGGAAGCGATTCCTCGGCTGAATTGTCCTAATATATGCCCGCATAAAAATCTAAGATTTTTTAGGTGTATGATACAAAGTCTAAAACGGGCAATTTGATCCTTTGTCGGACAATTCAATGCGTGGGATCAATATTGGCACGGGAATCTCAACCGTTGCACCAACGCGCATCATTGCTGCCATGCAGAAGGCAACTATTTTTATCGTCTACCTGGTTCAGCCCCCTACGCCGCTCGAATGATGATACTAACAGATAGGGATCCCAAGCAATGCTTACATACAGGATACACGTTCGTGCACTATCTCCCAGTGTCTCAATCTGCTTCGCCCTGTTCTTGATCGCTCGAATATCCTCACAGCTATTTCTCAGGTGAAGGGAGATCCATGTTCTCTCATGTGCTCAAGCGTTTCCCATAGATTCGGCTCACGCGACTCCACCGGCTGCATTTTCGGCTTTTCTTCCCCGTCTTTGACGCCACCTACATGCGCCATCCGCATCTCGTCTGCTTCACATTTGACTTATCTACATTTGAATTCATTTGGATGACACTGGCACTGGCACCTGCGTCTGGCGTTTCAAATTGAGCGTTGGGTATCTATTCAACTGATAGCGGATCTTGACTGCAAGAAACGCTCAATCGACGGAATGCCTCAATTTTGTTCAATACGCACTACTCATCTGGAGGTAATCTGCAATATCGACATGACAGTAGTGACTCTACGATCTTCGACCCTGATGCCTGCGACATATGGATGACGTTTGCTCTGATGCAGAATGCGAACGAGATAGACGCTGTTCGTTTGCTTTCCGATTCCATAGTGAGACATGGCTTCCAAAGGTATGACCTTTCGCTGAAGTAGTGAGCCGATGCAGTGTACACACGTGGTGCAACATCATCCACTCTACTGGTAGATATTACTAGAAAGGAGCAGAGTCTATGGCTCAACAGGTGGCTGCCTGAGGTCGCTTATACAGCCAAATATATCTTCCACTGTCATCTACATAACGAAGACTGCCGCCTGTTGCTCATGTAGCTTCAAATGATGATTACATGTGTGTAAGCTCAAGCGAAGGCAGGAAAACACTTCTGTGGACATTTTCCCCATACCTCAGCCTGTGGTTTCTGCCCGTCCATCATCGGCAATGCAGGACACACGTCATGATGGAGTACAAAGGTACGTTTTCTGCAGTCTCGGTGTCATACATGATTCATTAAGACGATTATGTAGGCGCGCCGCCAAAATTTCAGCCAATATTGTTGCGATGGAAGCTCTTCGATTGGAGCATAAGGGACGGAAAAGCAGACATTGAAAAGCACGAAATCCATTCAACACATCACTACTTCCAAAAAACTTCTCTGCTACATCATACCGAGTACCCATACTTGTACCTTGTATGTCGACTGATAATAGCCCGAGCGCCTCAAAGGACCAAGTTCTTTCTGACAGCGTCCCTGCATGACGCACCCCACAGTGTTGGCCGTCGCTTATGCACTAGGATATATTGGCGAACGTGCGCCGTTTTTGCACATGCTCAGCCTCCATCGCTCGGGGCATTGACCAACTCTTCTTTTTTGTCTTTTTCTTTTTTCTTTTTCCTTTACAAATATGCATGTTTTTCGCGTCGGAAGAATCCCATCTTTGATTGCGCCTGGTTACGTATCTACGCTCGGGCGGAATGATCGATCGGTTCATCTTTCTCTGCGGATATCTTATCTGAGGGGGGCCTCATCGTGTGACGCGAAAGATTCTTCATCTGGGCAGGAACTCCCTGTGAGCAAACTTTGGTAAGCGCGCCCCAATGGGGACGTCGTAGTCTCATCGGGGCTTGGCACGCAATCAGAAGTTGCCGCGCCGTTTTCTACCTGAAAGGGATGATACAGGAGATGAAGATTGGAGCGCTTCGTCTCCCTTTATACAGGGCAATAATATATACTTTTTGGTCTCGAAAATCAACCAACCATACATACCTCATCTCTGGCTACTCAAACCATTCACTTCCTTTCCTACAGCATTTTCAAGCTCAGGACTTTTTCTAGACTGGACAAGCTAAGTACGCGCGCAGCCAAAGGCTAAACTCAACGTGCAAGTCGACACGAAGGGCATTCTCCTCACTCTCTCATTCCTTTCTGCATCAAGCTGGTCAGCATGATGACATGTACTGTATCTAGATACCTGCTATCCCCATCATCACCCTCTCTACTCGCCTGCTCTGAACTCCTAGATTTGTATCCTTGTTTCCATACATGCGACTTCTATCATTCCATTCAGCTCGAATCATAAGTAAGCATGTCCCACCAAAAGGCACAGAAACGAGGGAGAGGACACGCAGGTCCTTCCTATCTAGAGCGAAGACTTTCACATCCCCACTTCCAGCCCAGACACTTCTAGTCGTTTGTGGCCTGCTGTGCCGACACGTCGAAGACTAGCTTCGCGAGGTCTCTGATGTCAACTCCGTGGTCATGCACTGTCTCTCTCTATCACATCTTGACTTCCACGCCTTCCTACACCGCCGGCTTCTTTGACGCAGGACTGGTGAAGGCCAGCCTATCTATGAGACTTAAATCGGGATCCAGACATGGTGACCTTTCCCACAGCACGAGCGTGGAAACTCCGAAGATGCGATGTGAGGCATCGCTTTCATACCCCTCCTATACCACTCCCATCCGACTAAGTGAACGTGTCCTTAAGCTCGCGAGCCTCCCCAGTCAGTAGCGATCGACCTATCTCCGTTACACCGCTTGGGGGGAGATGTTACTTCTCTTACGCGCACGTTTCGGCTGCTGGTACGGTGGTACTGGTGAGGTTGATGCGGCCGTTCTTGGGGAGAGAGGGGGTGGAGACAAAGATGGTTGGTAGCAAAGACGCGATTCTGGGCGATACAGGGTTTGCGGCGTACAGTTGGGGTGTAAGATGTCTTCGTTTCTGGAAAGGTTCCGCTTGGGGAATGGATGTGGGGGTTTGCTGGTGGTGGGTTGGTGAGTGAGTGGGCTAGTGAAATCTACCGATACCGTCACCGTGAATACGCGGAGTAGGATGATACAAGCACGGGCGTGGGCGGGCGGGACGAAATAGTCAAATACCCGTGTGAAGCCCCTGGTGTACAGGGCTCCCTCACGCACGACGTGCATTTCCTTGCTAATACGTGCGCGACGCGATCTCTGTGTTTAGCCTCAACGAGAATGCACTATGCGCTCTGGGCTGAACGCTATGGAGTCCCCCAGTCCCCCCCCTCTGCCGTGGCGATTTCGCCGCAGCAATACCATCGCTTTCATCATCGGACCGCGACGAAAGACGAAACGATCCGTTACGTTGCAACATGGGGTCGAAGATGGCGTTTCGTCGCCGTTTCTCCACTCACAATCTGGATTTCTTTGCAATACCCGATAGGTGGGACTCGCTTCCTCTAGCTTCTTGCGCGGAGTCGCAGGTCTGGCTACCGCGACACTTTGGGTATAGTATAGCCTTCGAGGAGGTCCGTCTTATGAGATGGGTGAGTTTTGTTGGGTGAGATGGTGCGTGGTGCTCTAGCGGTGATGGATCCAGCTATGATTTGCATATTGTCTCGGCCTCACGGCCTTGCGTAAGCTGGTGCCTGCGATTCCCTCCCGCTTCCCCTGTTCTCCTCCCCAGTCTTATCGTAATCGTAGCACAACAGCATGTCTGTTCACCTCCCATATGTGCGTCGCGCTTCTCGACGATTTTGCTCTTTTGAGAAAGGAGAAAGGGATCTATTTGAGCCTGTCGATCTCGCGTACTGCATCTGAAAGAGTGCCCCGCACGTTTCAAGTCGTCCCATACATCTAGAAAGACTTATCTGATTACAGTAGTGCATTAATGATCTTTTTGGTAATGTAGTACGTCAAGTATTATAACAAGAGGCAATAACTGTTTCATAAATGAATGGTGTTATCCATGGCTGAGTACGTTATTTTAAATGTGAATTGGTTCTATGATATGCATGCTATGAATTCATGAACGAATAGTAAAAATACGATTAGGTTACTCATGGGGGACAACAATATCCATCGGTGGTGCGGGTATCACTGGCTACATGAGTTCTCCCCTGCCTTAAAAGGGCTTTCGATGTTACTTTGCTAAGGCGAGCAATAAGTTGGGAGGTAGATCACTCTTAAAGCCCTGTAAGACTCGTCGGATCTGGAGATGAGATGATATCGTCAGAGCCGAGAAGAGTAGGACAGCCGTCACCACATACTCAGAGCCTCCTCGTCTACGTTTACATGACATGTCTCGCGGACACTTCTCTCCCACTGAAGAACATTTCCCCCGATTCCAGTTCTCCACGAAGAAAGATAAAGCACGAAGCCGACAAGACCCTTCGCCCCTGGAAGATAGAAGGGCGCTTGAGATGGAGCTCTAGATCAGAAGGCAAACGGCAAGCCGATGACCAAGAGCGAAGGCCTACCTGACTACTCTCGATGAAAGCTTTCATCCTACATGGCGAGGGAAAGCCCATATTCCTTCCAATCTGCTCTCCAACAGCCCCACTTGCCAACTCACGCCTCACATTCCGAACGAATTTTCACACTCCAAAAGCCATCCCTCTGACGCGCCCACCCTTTCAGCTATCTTTGCCTACCTCCCATCTCCTCATCGGTCACGTATCATCCAGAACACACGCACACTCCGTCCCAGAATCAGCTCAAACCGCACAGGCCGCCTTCTCGCCCACTACCTCCGGGCCCTTGCCCATCTCTCCAGCTACGTACGCACGCACGGACGTGTGGGGGTGATTGGCTGTACATTCGTATTGGTTGGTCAGGGTGGGAACCTTGTTGGACGGCGACGAAAACAGTGCCAGGTCGCTTGCCACATGTGTGGCTGAATATGGAAAGTGAACGCCTCTTCCTGCATGAAATTTTCGAATCACAAGCTAAATTTTCACCACTGTACAATTCATCATGGTTTGCCGCTTCGATTCCGGTAGAAGAAGCTACGATGCGTACCGGGAATTCGAGGTGCTTGCGAGACGAAGGGAAACGGGAGGGAGGCAAATCAAATATCACCACCAACAGCACCACCTCGCTTATCGAAAATCTCTCCCTCTGTATCTCAATGCCTTGATCCTTAACCCTCCGACACCACTTCCCGGGTAGCCTTCATTTCGCGGTGCGCGCGAGGGAGAGGAGAACGTGGAGCGAGACGGAGGATGGAAAGACCGGCGATCAATGACTGGTCACTGGCACCGTTTGCGTTGCTGTCAACGGAGAAATAGAGAGGCTTGAGTGCTCTGTTGATGTTATCCTTTTATCTAGTTCGATATCAAGTAGAGTAGAGTTGAATAGAGTAGATGAAAGCAGAGTCAAATGAAACAATGTAAGATAGAGCAAAGTAGATCTAGATCATGAAGCTCGACATGATACCAAACGGGGGCGGCTGTTACGGTCGCCGCGGGCGAAGAAGGTATCACGAACTATGAGCGCGCTGTGCGTATGCTGGATCCACGGGCAGCGAATCGGGGAGGTAGGTATTTATGTACTCTGCCCACGCGTGGGCTAGACGGCCCGGACCGGCGAGCAGAGCTCAGGAGCGCAGACGCGACGTGAGGCGGAAATCCCTCACCGTCGTCGCCTTGGACCGAGTTGTGGAATGCAGAAGGCTGATAAAGGGACATGCGGTATTTCGGAGAACGAGGCGTTTGGGCTGAGCGGCATATTTGGGAGGGGAAGTCAGCGGCATCGTAGGGCTATGTCTTAGACGAAGGAGGGGGGGGGGGGAGAGAGAGAGATGGGATTTTTAGGGCGGTGCGGCTATGCTGTTCGGGTGGAATGGAGCAACGAGGGGACGAGACGGTGCATGTCTGGTGCGTGATGAGCAGGGTATCTGTTATCCGGTGGAGGAGCCAAGATCACAGCGCTCCACTCGATCTTCTTCAGCAGTGGGAGGCTTTCCACATTCCGCCTCCAGCCATGGTATCTCTCTTGAACCACAAACGTAGTCATGTTCTTCTGTGCCGACGGCATCCTAATGATCAACATCCACGTAGGATCGCCGATCAAAGGCTCATGTTCCAACCAACCGTACCGTATGACATACAAGCCAGTCGTGCCGCCTCCTGTGCGTGATAGTCCACCAGCAGCCGCCCCGACACGCCCACGTATCCCGGGAATGGAAGTTTCTGGTGGCCGCCGGAGTGCTACCATGAGGAGAAAGGCAGCAGGTCAGAGTCGGGCGCCGTGCAAAGTTGGAGGTGGGGGGGGGGAGCTCCTGTGCTGCATGGCGGCATTGGGTTAGCAGAGACACGACGGGCTTTCGCCAGTAGGATGTACGCAGGACACACCGAGATCGAGTCGTTCGACCCTGCGAGGTAACGGCAGCTCTTGGGATTCCCTCGGCTGTAGATGCGCGTTTTCCACATACTGCCTGGGCGCTATGTGGTTGGACTTCGCTTCTCTGGGATTCGAGAATGCTTGGTGTGGAAGTTGATAATCGTTTTGGAGGCTTCATGACGTTGACAGTGTGGATCGGCCCTTTGCCTCACGGCGAGCTTCTTCATCAGCCAAGATATGCTCTTCATGGCTGTCCGTAGTTGAAGAACAATCCGTTGCCTTTCATCTCACCGAGTGTCATGTTGGGGATGCTGGAGTCGGTATTATGAGGTACTGGTATTGTAGCTGCTACCGTGTTAGAACTGACTATACGGCATGCTTAGCGTAGCCTAGGTACAGCTTGCTGGTTTAGCTAGAGTTTCGATTAACAAGGTAGCGCTATAGCCGGACTCGATGCGAGTAGTAGGTCGAGGTAGGATCCGTTCGGTTTGACGTCCAGAGACTGCTGTTGACGACTCCTTGAGATCAGAGTTAGAAAGTGGGTTTGGATTCAACAATATCTTGCTTCCCGGGAATAAGGAGAGCCTGAGCTCTTGGTACCCACTGCCTTTTGAATCTACTGAGACTATACAAAAGCTACTCGGGGTTGGAAAGCTAGTTTGTCCCCAGAGACTGGCGAGGCGTCCTCGAAGAAAGTGGACTATCTTCCGAAGTAGTGTGTTGAGGCATTTTTTGGTGCTGCTATGGGCCTAGAGCAGAAGGGCCGTTTCGTTCGGCGTCGCTGAGTTGTAAAGGTGTTGGAGAACACCGGTTTCTTCCGTAGCTAGAGAGTATGGAAACGGGTAGAAGGAAGGCATTGGACGGGCCCTCAATTACCAACGACACACACAGACGCTAAAACGCTCGGCACTCATGCAGGAAAGAGTACGACCTTCTGGTTCCGTGATGCTCGCAGTGACCGCAGGATGTTCAGCACTCGCCTAGAAGAGAATAATGTTGCATCGTTATATGCATGGCTTTTGAAAAGAGCTGCTCAGATAGGATGCAACTAACGACAGTGAGACCGAAGCAGACGTGAGCTGGCCTATCAACGGCAAAAGAGCTGATGAGAGGCTTGCATGCTCTCAGCTCAGGCAACCACCATGATTTCGTACAAACAGCACTAAAGGGAGTCTCATGCGGCATTGACCGATGAAGGCGCATGATGGTGGGTCAGACATGTGGCAAGTGGGCGAGATGATGGTGTTGTGAGCGATTTCATCTCTAGTCCAGCACCTTATTCGTGACCTGCATGCTAAGTTCAAGTTTAACGCTGCACTTCTTCCAACCGGCGGATGTAGGTCGCATCCTTCAAAATTCCGTCCGTCTCCGTACTCGGTCAACGTGACGCATAGCGACCGTTCGTACGGTTTTCTCCTCGACATGAAGCGGAGACTGATGGGGACAAAGAAATGCCAAAATGGAAGCAACACGAAGATCGCGCAGTATAAGCCACCACCACCCCATGAGTTGGCAATATCAGTTCATATATTATCACGTATAGAACACGAGCATTCGAAGCTGTAGGTCGAGTGCAGCAAATTTCCCGACTTGAGAATAGAGCTCACACAGCCTCCTACCATTTCCGTGGTGATGGGGGCGGAATCCTGGCCGGGTGGAGTCAGGCCAGCTATCTGTATCGCTGCAGCATAATCATGCAGGGCATTATCAGCCCACGCGGATTTGCACAAGAGAAATCACGAAATGGGAGAGAGGGGAGGAAAAGAATGATTCCAAAACATGCGACTTCATGACTCCATTAGTCCGAGGGCAGAGTCGTCCGTACTAGTAGGCTTGTAGGGGTACAATCTGCGTTCAAGGTCTTTCCCACCGGGCCACCAGCACACTCTGCCACCCAGAAATCATAGGCTCATAGATCGCGGTGTGACATCGATCTGTATGCGGATGTGACGGCATCTGGAGATCGATTGGTTACCACACAGCGGAGTCCGATGCACACGCGTCAATAGTAATCTTATTACCACAATCCCTTCAGGAGTTGGGACGGAATAGTATAGCAGATGGTAGCATTCGCACAATCTCGTGTTCCGTGCCGCAGGTGTCCGCATCGGTGCTAAAAGGGATGCCCTTCTCGCTGTGCCGTAGCTAGATCGGTGTTAGCGTGTCAGGACAAGCGAAAAATCGTTTTCTGCTTTTTGGATAAAAGTTTCGTTTCACTTGTTTCAGCCTAACGAGGCTCACCCCATATTGCCCATGTGTCAACACTCAACGGACGGGTGGTTTTTAGCCGTGTAATCTTACGGTGAGTATGTATAATCATGTACTAGGTTTGTTGTCATCGATGAAGACGTTGGGGCCATTGCTTTTCTAGACCCTGGACTTTGGTGAGTGCTGCGATGCATGCTAAGTTTGAGAGCTTCTGAGAAGTGCTTGTAGATCTCCATACAATGATGATACAGATGTTTGCGAACAAGGTTCGTTACTCGTTACTTCTGTTTCAATCATGACCGTTGCCTAAGGTGGGTAGAATCAGTAGTAGTCTGTCGTCTCCACTTGCTCTTTCTCTTTCTCCATTTGCCACTGAGGTACAACACATGCCCTCATTATCATTATCATCATCATCGTTATTCTGTTTCCTCGAGAAAAGAACAAGGTAAATGTTGAAATAGATTTCGCTACCTCGCTTTCTCCTTGTTCATGAGTCGAGTCCACTCGGGCATTATGCCCAGAGTCCAGACCAAGATCCAGGTAAGGGGGAACAACAAATCGAGGAGCGTTAAACCCGTTGAGGAGGTGCCCGGAACTTTTGTTTACCTTATCAACCCCACGGAGGATCGGCGAAACGGACAGTACCGATCGGCATAACGGACGTTTCAAGGCCCCGGGTTGCGGCTAATGCACCCTCATCGTCCTCATGGTCATGAATCTTATGACCCGGCTTTATGAGGTATGATGCCATGATCCCCGGGCACCTCGTGGCCTCTAGGGGGCCCCTGGCGGTTGGGGTCAGCCATGGCCCCGAGGGAGTGGTCTGTGCTCTGTCATCCCTGTAGGTCATCCCTGTACAACAGTAATCGCATGAATGCATAGCCTATGAGACTGCCGCCTGGGGAATTTTAAAGGTTGACCTTAAGGTTCAACGCGCACTAGATATCTCAAGTCCGCCCCCCTAAGAAAAAGCCAAAAGCCCCCTGTATTCTTATTTGCCTGTGCCATTATTCTTGTTTTCTTATTTTTGTTTTTTTTATCATGTGGCAGCTGTGCCATGCTCGCACTCTCATTTCCCTCCCACCCCCACAGGGCCAAAGGTAAACGCATAATCGCTGAAAGGATCTTCTTCATGTTCGATGATTACCACAGCACCACCAGCTTCGAAAATCCCATCGACGGCTCCCTAAAAGATTATTCAGAGTAAAGCCCAGGTGTCTCTACGAGTGTGGCGTGTACCACTCTAACACATCATGTTCCTATTAAATTCCAAATCATAAAAAAATTAGCTACAACACGGGCGGCTGACTCGCTTTCTTGAAAGTATAGCTAGCGGCGATGGAAACGCAGCCTGGATCTATATTGGTTAGAGTCCAGAGACCGTGGAGCAAGTGGGCCTCTCCTCTCTCTACAGGCCAGGCAAGGCTATAGGTGGCGCAGATCCAGGCGTCTAAATCTCCACGTTACATGTCCTTTGCTTTTCTCCTCTTCGGATTCTTAAGAGGTGTTATCCTTGGATGTAAGTGAAAAGGAGGAAAAGCGACTGTCTATCAATCAACAAAACGTCACTGCATCTCCCACCCGTTTGGTCCCGAGATTTGCTCCTAACGCAAGCAAGCCATGGACCGACGACTCAGCCTCATTACTTAACAAATTTGCCCAAGCGGCCCCCAAAATTATATACAACTCGAATTACGAAGTTTGACCGCAGTTTACGCTTCGATCAAGTTCTCTTCGTATATCAACTCTCTCGTCCCTCGAGGATACGAAGGAGTAGAGCAATGTTTCCCGGATTACCAACTGATACCAACCGTGGGCCAAGCTTACTTATTGCTGAATGGCTGACATTGGCTTTGGCTCTCATTGCTGTCGGCTTAAGACTTCATGGTCGATGCATTTCGCTGAACATCCCATCATGGGACGACCATACAATACTGGCCGCCACCGTAGGTCTCAACGAGAAAATTGTAAAGCAAGTGTTCTCAGCTGATGTCGATTCAAGGCGTTTGGAGTTGCACAGGCCGCCATCAGCATCATCCAGGTCGACAATCGATTCGGGCAGCATGCAGCAACTTTGGCTCCTCAGGAAATCTCAGCGACCATCATGTGGACGACCATCAACCGGTTGCTTCAGATCCTCGGGACACTGCTGGTCCGAATTTCGGCTTGTCTCCTGGTTCTCCGAATGCCACCGGTTGGACAGACGAAGCAGCTGCATGCTCGAGCAATCTACATGCTCATGATCTTTTTCGTCCTGATCTCGACCGCCTCATTTTTCCTCATATGCTTCCAGTGCACGCCAATTGATGGTCTGTGGGATAGAACAATTCACGCTCGGTGCATCCCGACGCAGACCTGGGATACAATTCAAAAAGTCACCGGTAGTAAGTCCTGGCCCTTCATCAATACAAAACTTAAAGCTTGCTCACCAGAAGTAGTCTTTGAAGTTGTCATGAACTTCCTTACTGCCAGTCTCCCGTTCATCTTCTTACTAAACCTCCAAACTCGTCTAAGGGAGAAGTGGGGGGTCATGACAATAGCCTTCTTAGCCTATGGGTAAGTGACCGTTCGTTGGAGGATGAATCCTGAGAAAACCGAATCTCTAGCTGACTGGTTTCTAGCACTGCCGGTGCTACCATTTGCCGAGTTTACTGTGGGAAAGGCGGTAACGATCCCAGCTGTAGGTCATCTTGAATGGACCCAGTAACAAATCCAGCTAATCAATTCGATCCCAGGGGATCTGGCATGCGTTCAGATTTGTTTGAGCATCGAACAAAACATTGGCACCGTCATCACCACAATCCCTACCCTGGGCGACCCATTCTTCATCTTCCTCAATCACACCCGCACCTCTTTCCTAGGCAGGTATTTCTGGCCCAATCCACCGCTTCCCTCCTGCTGGGCGGATTCGCAAAGCGATGATATCCACCTGCAGCATCTGCCCAACTTTCCAGATTGGCAATTCGACCCCGAATCCGGCGCAGCAGACGAGGATGCCGACTTCTGGCACGCGGTGGACTTACAGATGGGAGACTTGAGCTTCGACGCGTGCGCTCAACCGCAAAAACCGTATCGTTCAAGCAAGCCCAGTTCTCGACAATCCAGCAAGACCCGCTCTCGTTGGGGCAGCAGATCTTCATCTCGGTGGGGTAGCCGATCGAGCAGTCCAAAATCGAACACAATGAAGCCAACAAACTCAAAGGGATCTCTTCCCAAATCCACCACTCCCAAAGGAACTCCCCTAAAATCGACCCCGACTTCCACTCCTCCCAAATC
Source organism: Evernia prunastri (assembly GCA_003184365.1). Taxonomy (NCBI): domain Eukaryota; kingdom Fungi; phylum Ascomycota; class Lecanoromycetes; order Lecanorales; family Parmeliaceae; genus Evernia; species Evernia prunastri. Next base: position 155,361 of record NKYR01000079.1, read on the forward strand.
CACCACCCCCACATCCACTCCCCCCAAATCCAACACCCCCAGGTCCAGCAAACACAATTCACGAATGCACTCCCGCCGACCCAGCATCGACAGATCACCTGGGAGCTCGGACAGACGGAGTTTCCGGAGCATGATATCGCGGCCGTCATCCTGGGTGAGATGGAGTTGGAGGGCCGGGGACGATCCGGGTTATGAACCATGATGAACCGACATGACTTGGGCTATACAAACTTGGAAAAAAATATACTGGGCTTGACGGATGGAAGACGGCGGAGAAGGAATACACAGAAGACATGCGAAGATGTTCATCGCCACGGCGAATGCTCGCGAGGAGCTAAACATCGGGACGCGCATGGAAGTGGAGAGTCGAAGAAGGGAGGCAGAAGACGGATGGAACAGCGGCAAAATATTGCCATGGCGGCCCTGACAAGACACGCAGCCCGGCATCATCTGCAGGAGTGGCAGTGGCAATGACAGTGGCAGTGATAGTGGCAGGACGACCGAACGAAATAGAAATATCGCAGCGACGTCCATCAGGTCCGAATCGCAATCAATCCAATGCCCGCTCCTCCTCATTCTCTATCCATCCTCACTCAGCAAAGATGCCGCTATACGAAAGTTGGGAAGAAGAAGCATAAAAGAGGACGCATGGAATCAGACGCATGAATAAAATAACCACTCACTCATCTACGGTTTCCGGAAGCGAAAGAACAACAATCGCCGTAGCTAGGTCAATAGAACAATAAAAAAAAACACACACACACACAATACATACCTTCCTTCGAATCCAGATCCATGTTCATATCCACATCTAATTGATCCATTGATCCATCCTTCTCCACCCCCCTTTCCCCCGCCCCTACGTAAAAAAAAGAGCACAAAGGGCGCGCCTTCGCGCTTTTTGTACACGGAACACCCCAACGTCTCAAACACACGAAACACCCCAGCCTCTCTCCCTTCTCTCTCTCCGAGCTCGTTGTTATCGTTGTGCTTACTATCGTTGTTATTATTGGTGTTGGCGTTTCACATCTCCCTTGCGTTTCATATTCCCAGCGCCCCCATTTCGCACTGGTTTCGCGTTCATTTCCCGTCCAGGAAGACGACGGAACTTAGGTTGCGAATGCCATCAGCGTCGGACGGGCGAGTACAGTAATCCAGTAAATGATTAGATAAGTAAACAAGCAAACAAGCAAGTAAGTAAATAAGTAAGTAAGTAACAAGCGAAGAGGGGCCGTAGGCCTTTTTATTTCCCCCTTCTGTCATGTCTCGTTTAGGTAGCCCGGTGATATAATGCTGGGGGCGGTTTTTCCTTCCTTTTGGCGGGGGTGTATCCAGCCGGGGCCCCGGGGGGGGGGAGAGCAGGGAGGGAGAAAGTTTCTACGCGAGGAAGGGAGGGGGTTTTTAGGGAGTATATTTGTTTTTTGTTCCTGTTTTGTGGTTTTCTTCTTCTAATCCTGTTTCTTCTTCGTCGTCGTCGTCGTCTTCTTCTTCTTCGGCTCCTCTCCCTCGTTCAACTCCTCCACCTGTGCGCGCCTCCCCCCACGCCTTAACTTCCCACTCGTCCTCCCTCCCACTCTCCCATCTCACCTCAAATCCACATCCATCGCCACTCCCCAAGAAACCCTTCTCGTTTCCTCATCACGCTGCTCGATACCAACTTTGCACAGCATTCACCGACGAGGCGGCATCCTCAACGCAGCGAGCGATCGAGATGGGTAGGTTGGGTTGGTGGGATGTGAAGACTTGTGCTGCCAATCTACTTGGCGACTGGGATAGGGTGAAAGGGAAGGCAGGTGAGGGAGGAAGCGGGCAAACCGGCAAGAAAGCCCAGAGACGTACGCATGCGCCGCGTGCGAGGGAGCTAAACTGGCCTTAAATAGCTAGGAAGTGTCTCGGTGCGTCGAGTCGATCCACGACGATCGAACGCAGCCAACCGCGTTGAAAGCTGTTGTGGAACTCAACCAGTTGTTGAGAAGAAATCTCTCATAACCGCGGGGCGACGATGGCGTCCGGTGTTGATCTACGAATGTCCCCAGGATGAGGTGGGTAGCGAGGGCAGCGAGGTTAGTCGTGGAGAAAGACGAGGCGCTCCGTCCTAGGAATGGTTCAGAATGAGCAGGCGGAGCAAACAACATTTCACAGTCGCTGAGCGGGGCGGGGCTCATACCCCTGCTGTCACCAGTGCGAGCTTCTGACGTGAACATGAGCGGAAGATGATAGGTACGGTTATAGGGGCGTTCATTCTCCTTTCTACATACGTTGTTAGTCTACCATCTACATAAGTACAGTAAGAACTATCATCACAAACGAGCCACGCGAGCCTCAAAACTCAATATCCCATCTCCCTCTCCCGCCCCCAGATTAACAACACCCTAGCGGATGGGGGCCGAAAAGTGGAAAGGGAAGAGAGTCCAAAGAGGTCATTTTAGCATTTTGGTAAGTCAAGCCGACGAGAAGTGTAAGTCTGCCGGAAGCGGGATAGTCGATGCAACAGAATTTGACCCTCGCAACCGTGCCTGTGTCGGTGCTAGCGGGAAGTGGTGATCGATCGGGTTGGGGTTTGGCTTCAGACCTAAGTCCTTTCCGTCATCTCAGCGTTTGTTGTGCTTATTATGCGTTATACCAAGTTACCAACTCTCCTCAACATCATGCCGTCGTATCGACTTATAATTACAATAGGCAGTACGGTAAATTGTTGTAACGATAGCCCCAGCACTATCTAATCCTATGCCGTTGAGGTTAGAGGGTACAGTGAAAGTCTGATCATCGAGGGAGCCTTGATATCAGCGAATGAGTGCTGCTTCTCTGTTCTTGGTAGTGTGGACAACGTCAACTTTTCACATCTGTACGACTGCTATATTTACATATCCGGGCGAAAGGACGTCGTTGCCAATCCCTAGTGATAGGTTGTGTACGTTCGCCTTCAGGGTAGAACATAAACCCGATGCTACTTAGGCATGGTACCCAGATGTTACATGCTCTGTGAATTCAATTCTAGACAAAGAAAGAGAACTAGACGTTGACTGGCTTCCCTCTTGCTTGAACCACTTACCTTTACGTCGCAAACAGCCACATCTCAATAGTGAAAAGAAAATGGCATCTTTGCCTCGTCGATTTGAAGACTTTCTAGACCTCACGTAGGCAAGGCAGAGTTGTGGAGGATTTCAAGGAAAATTCGGTGTTACAGATTGCTGCTTGTACGACTTACGAATTGGCAATCTTTTGACTTGATCTTGACATCGCATGAGTATACAAACACACTGATAATATTCAGCCGACTAGGAGGGATCTCAACTGCAGCGAAGGGGCACCCAGTTTCCCCCGTCATTCATCCAACACGAGCAATTTCTGAAGAACGAGCGGTGAGCCTGAGCGGCATCACAGCGAGCGGATAAAGTAGTAATAGGGTTGGTTTTTGCGGAGAACGCCCTAAGCCCCACCCTGTAAATTCTTTTGGACCGGAACTCTGCCTCCCCCACTCACCCAAGAACTGCCCCGGATGCACCGGACCCGCCCCAAGAACCAACCCCGGAAACTTGAAAACCAACTTCAGATATCTCTCGACTCGAAATCCCGAGAATTTTTGGAGTAGACATAGAGACGTGAATTTCACGAATGTCGACGTTGTCTATAAGAACGTCCATTTCATTAATGATATGGATCCCCTATAAGGTGTATAACACGGAATAGTCTATACATACTGTTGTAAATGAGGATATCCGCCTATAATGCGGAACATACACTCTACCTTCTTTCGGATCTTCGGTGCGTGAAATCATGGGGAACGGCCACACCACTGTACATAACCCACCCGAGCCTTGACCTCTGCAGAAGCATCAAAGCCAGTTAGCCTTCCTCAAGATCCGGCAGTAGTGGTTCCTGTAAGCTTTTCAAGTCTCAAGACTGTTTGTTGTACAAGGGAAGAGCGCATTCCGTATCAGCAGGAGTTTGGGAAGGCAATACCCGTCGCCAGCTCGCAGCCATGTCAGAACATAAATTACACCGCACTTGATGATCCCATGACCTGCTCCCTCCGTATCTGAATTAAGAAGGACACCATGTGCAAAGAATTTTGGTTGCCAAACATTGAAGTATGTCTCGGTCTCAAACATCTCTCTCTCAGGCCTGCTCTCTCTCTAGTGTGACAGCCTGCTTTCTTCTCGTATCCTGTTTCTTGCGCTACAAAGTATGGCAGCCTCATTGTCTCCTACGCAGGACGGTAACCTTGGAGGAATGACTGTGTCCTTAATATTCTTGGTAAACTTTGCTATCGGGGCCAATCTTGTCTTCCTGCGCATGTACGTACGTACGTATTGAACGTCACATCACCGGCTGGGATGACTATACGATCTGCCTGGCTTCGGTACCCTTTCACCCTCACCTCCTATCACATCACAGGGAAGCCGATCCTGCTCATTAGACACACGCACTTTCTCTTCCAGGCAGGTTTGCAGACGTATACCAGGTCGCGAACGGCGCCGGCAGGCACATCAACACCCTAACGCTCTATTCGAGTTCATCAAGTGGAGCTCTATTGAAGGGATCGAATTCATTATCGGCGCTTCCTTTTCCAAGGACGCCGTGTGTAGCTGTATTATGTGCCTGATCAACCAGACTTGACGTATCTTTGCGTTGCCTCGTCTACGTGCTCATAGGGTTCGTGATCGCCTCGACCGTCAGTGTCATGGACTCAGCCCCACAGCAGGCATAGTGGCCCATCATCACTGACAAGGCTGGCCCATAGCGAGCAAGGTCAGCCCTACAGCTCAGCCCTACACTAGCGCGCTGAGCCATGGCCTCATATTTCTACAAGCATGCATTTGTACTTAGAACCTCATAGTTAGAATTCTATTCACACTACATTCAAATGCTATTCAGTCCTACTTGTAGTCCCTGACAGTCAGTCTTGTCATTGCCTTGCTGGCTCAGCGTCGACCGGTGAAGGCCTTTGTTTCCCTGATTTGAAAGGGGAATGCCATTCGAAAAGCGTTTCAATCTCTATTGCATACGTGCAAGCCGGTAGAGGCACCGTTCACAGCTCTTATAGAACCTTTCTGGCAATCGTCTAGCTATCACCATCGTCACAAATTTCACCTTGCGCCGGCTTACGACTTTTTATCAGACAAAGACTTCAGATCAAGGGATCATTAAAGATAGGATTTTCAATGATTGTGGGACTAGAAGTCTTGTAAGCTTCTGGCTCTTCATTTAAAAGCCTATCCATTCCCGGCGGTACCCCTCTTGCTCATCAACGGGGCTCAAGTACGGCGTCTGTTTGGATCCTCCGCGTTGCGTTTTTGCATATCAAGTATGCCGCGGATGTCACTTGTGAGTCCTTTTTCATCTTCAGTCTTTTACCACAAGCTCTGACGATCATTTCGGATGCCAGCTTAGTGCAATGTCGTATTTGCTACGTAAGTCTCGACGTAAGTATTCACATAATCCTTCCGAGCCGCAAGAAAGACAGACGCGAAATGAATCTCTGCATCATCGCCGCTTCGATCGCGACATTCGACTTACTGTGTACTTATGCTCATAAGTACCACCCAGGAGTTCGGTTGTTAGACTTGTCAAGGACCTTGATAAATCACAATGTGTGACAAGGCGTTGACAAGCACCACCTAGTCTCTGACGGGATATGGAGCAACATTTGATTTAATAAGGCTGATACCTTTGTGTCGTCTGATCCTCCTGGACGCTCGCAAAACTTTTCTGGTTCAATCTGTCTCCTTATCCTGACTGTCTGGGTAGGAGACTTGCCCGAGTCCTCCTTCACTGACGGAACTTATTCCCCTCTCTTACTCGCTCCAAACCTGAAATTTTAGACTTCCTGGATAGTTTAGGAAATCTAACCTTGCAGCACCACGCTCTGCCCAATCAAGAGCTCTCGTTCATCCGGCGAGCATCGGTAGCGAGGTCCTGACGTGCGCTATGGCCTTGTTCAAGTATCTCGCATTCACACGAATAGTCCATTACGCCGGTCGTGGGAGTTGCCTAACCCGCGTTCTGCCTGTTCCTCACCGCAATATCGACTTTGTCGGGTTGAAAGGCTGCTTGGATCTTTCGAAGTCCTTACCAACAACCTCTCCTCTGCGGATATCAAAGCCAAAGAGGCTTGAGTATCTGTTCCATAGTTCTCATACTTGCAAAATCTAGGTGGAGACCGGTAGCTTGTGAATATCCTTGACGCCTTTGATCCTCAAAACCGGGAAGAAACCTCACTGCCTTGCTGCAGCTTTTCTCACAATCAATGAGCTCCAAATTGCTTTGCTGTGTGGAACTTGACTAGATTCACTGGACTCTGCTTCATTCACCATCCTGCTGCTAGTTACTCATCGATTAGCCAGTCGAACTTTCTTGCGATGACCAACCCCCTCTTCGATAACGTTTTGCACTTCTCCGTTCGATGGTTGTCGCATTGCTAGACCCATACTCTTGCTGTGTGAACAGTTGGGTGCTGGCGATTGATACCGTTGGCGGTTAGACACGTCGCCGATGGTGTGTGGAGGAATTACCAAGAGTCAAGGTCCGTATCGAGGACACAGCAGATACTGCCCACTGACTATACGCTGACAGGGACTCGATTGGAGATTTCACACGCTCAAAGGAAGCAACGGGCGCTTCTTGGCGGGGCTTTTCAATTCACGGATTTCAATGTTTACGAGATGGAATAACCTCAATCGAGCATAGGCTTCTTGACGGGCGCTTCTTGGCAGACATTTTCCTCCACGACTCTCAACGCCTGCGAGATCGAATAACCTCAATCGGGCAGAGTCTTCTGCACGGGCGCTTCTTGGCGAGCATTTAGTTCCACGACTTTCAATGCTTGCAGGTTGCGAGATGTCTTGATTACCCGAATCGGTCAGAGCGGGCGCTTCTTGGCAAACATTTCCTCTCACGACTTTCAACGCTCACAAGTCGCGAAACCTCTTCATCATTACCCGAATCGGTCAGAGCGGGCGCGTCTTGGCGGGCATTGTCCTTCCACGACTTTCAACGTTTGCGACATCCCCTGGAAAAGGCTAGACCGTCCTCACTAGCGGGCTTTTTCCCCCTTAGCGGACGTACAGTCTCTCGAAATGGGCTAGCGCGTGCTGTGACCTTGACACTCCGACGCCTCTCTTCTCTTCTCCCGTGCGGAGTGAAGCCCCCCTCCTCAGCGTTGGTGGTGTTGTGTTGGGTGGTGAGGGCGATAGGTGGAGGAGCTACTGGGGCGAGTGGGGGAGTGGGGTGGCGTGATCAGGAGGGATGGAGGGCAGAACTTGGGAGGTTGAGGGTTTTGGAGGAGCTGCATATGAAGGGCATGGCTTGTTTTGGATAGGAACGGGGACGGGTTGGATTGGAAGGGGGAAAATACGGTATTGGCTATCCGATACTGGCCTGACGGCGGCAATGGGAAGATGGTCGCGGGGTGAGAAGTGCTGTGGACGCTACAAATGTTGGCGTTACTCAAGTAGTGTCTTAACTACAGACCTTTTGATACAGGTGGACCCAGGTCAGCGCATGCATTGAGACCCATCTCGTTCCTCGTGAATGCCTCCAAACCGCCGATTGCAAAGCGCATTGTCAGATTTACCATGAGGTCGGCCGCGAACACCTCTTCACGAAACTACGCTCGACCTTCTATAGCAGATCTTATCTTTCTCCTAATGTTATGTTCATCCACTTCAAGCGTGCTTCCTAAGGCTTGGTCAGCGGAATTGAATTCCCCCGTGGACATATCGAGTTCGAGCTCCAACTCACGCGAAAAGAGGCGCCCAGCCATTTCCAGACTTGGAGAACAGCTTGTTTTGCACTCTGGCGCCACTCGTGCGCTGGTCACTCTTCGCCTTCACCGTAGACGAGCCGGCTTTGAAACTCTTCTCGTACCCACTGCCGTTTTTGGATCCTGCTTTCTTGAACCAGATCTTGCCCTCGCCCATCTCATTTTCCAATATCATCCCCAATCCTTCCACTTGGCCGTCTTCGCCAAGTCGGAATTCGGCCTTCGAGAGGCTGTCTGTCCCAATCTCGTAATCGTCTGCGGCGGTTGGCGGTTCCGTGCTGAGGAAACGTATGTAGACCATGAAGTACTCGCCGCTAATGTGCCGAAAGGACAGGGAGAAGGGGTATTGTTGATATGCGGTGAGACAATGGAGAAATTCTTGACGTTTGGAGGCTGTGCGTGAAGGATCGGTGCCGTTGATGGTAAGGGTGAGGGGAGGATAGCCTTCGTTCGTGTATGTCTGTTTGAGCGTCAGCGGGTGTGGAGTATAGGACATGTAGTTTAGGCCATGTCATACGCCTGCGTAGGATTCCAATGGTAAGGACAGAGGTATAGAGTCCTCGTGCTTGGGCGCATTCGGGTATAAAAAATGCCTCGCGTTCTTCAGTGTCTCCAAATTAGATAGCTCCTGGAGCTCCAACGTAGGAACCCAATCATATCTGCTTCGCTCCGGAACTCCCAACATATCGTCGATCATCTTGAAGACCAAAACTTGAATCGCACCGCCTGTTCCCCCATTGGCCATCATTGTAAGGCCCCATTGCAGGCGTGGGAAATACATCATTATGGTGGTGAAGCCTGGCAAACCTCCTGTGTGCCATATCATGACTTCGCCGCGATAATTGCTAATTTCCCAACCTAAGGCGTAATTTTCGGACCCTCTGAAACCAGTCGGTGATTCTTGGAATGGACCACTGATGCTACGAGGCTGGCGAAGGGAACGGTGCGCAGCTGGTGACAAAGGAGCAGACATCGTCATCATGCTGCGGAGCCACTTGGTATAGTCCAGTACGTTGGAGATTGTTGCGCCGCATCCAGACTCTTGCGGAGCATCCATCCACGGCAGACTTTTATACTGCTTGGTGTTATTGGTCCAGGAATATGGAGTAGCCAAGGACGGTCCGCCAGAAGCTGCAGCCTTTTGTGCGTCTGAAAACGAGAAGAAAGTGCTGGACATGCCCAAAGGCTCATATATGCGTTTTCTGAGAAAGTCACCGAGCCACATGCCTGTCCATTTCTCAATGAAATGCGAAACCACGATGTACATCATGTTGCAATACTGGAATCTCGTGCGGATTTCTGCGGTCGTCGGTAAGTAGCGGAGATTCCGAACAACGTCCTGCACTGTGGTGTTGGGTCCACCGTAGCTGAGATCATGGCGCGGCATGCCACTGCGGTGGGAAAGAGCGTCTTCGAGCGTGACGTGACCGGTGGCATACTCATCATCTAGCACAAAGTCCTCGCGCATTACCTCTGCGAGGGGTACTTGCCAAGAAAGACTTTCGCTGGAGTTGATGGAATCGTCAATGAGTAGGGAGACGGCGGCTGCTGTGAAAGACTTGGTGGTAGAGGCGGTGTAGAAGAGGGTTTCCGGCGTGATGGGTTCATCCGGGAAGGTCGCAATACCATAGCCCTTGAAAGGTCAGCTTATCCATGTACCGGTGAGCATAGTTCAGGTTCGCTAAAATCCCAAAGCATGGGTAGAATTGAGTGGAGAGAGCGAGTAAACACATCAGAAAGTCGCTGGTGGAACTCGGTCAAGAAACCAAACAGGCAGATTCTGTCAAGGCAAGCGTCCGCTTCGAGCACTCAAATACTGACACTACGAATGGACGAATTAGGGAAACAAATCGCTCCAACGCGCAAGAAGCTACTTGGAAAACACTAAGTTCGGGATTAGGACAGCGTGACTGGCTCAATGATTCGAGACAGAACCGCCTAGACGGACGTTACATGCTGCTAGTGATCCAACTCCGGAGCACATTCATTTCTGCCTTGCCCCAAACCATTGAGACTCAAATGGTTCGTCGTAGGGGAGTTCATACTTTGCTAAAAGTGTCATTGCCATTTATGACAGCAATGGCCAATCCTGGAGTATGCCACTTGTCAAGATTCTGGCTGACCAGCTTATCAAAGCTTGCTGTGAACGGGGAGGAAGTTGCATCTGTCAGAGGGACTTGCTGAGCGCCCAACGCGATTGCGGGAATAATAGCAAGGCGAACAATGTAGAGGAACATTTTCGTTAGAGTTTCCTGTAGGCTTTGCATGTGACAAGTAGCAGCAAGAACATGAACAAAGTGAGAGCTGCCGCCTGAATCAACTCTGCAAATATGCAACTATACAAGGAATGTGGAATCTGGCAAAAGAGGTGCCGGAGTGGATTTTTCAAGTCGGCTCAATCATGCAGTATGGACGGATTTTCTATACTGTAAGTCGAAGACGCTTGGATCGTTGCACAGTGTGAGAGTATCGAGAGTATCGAGAGTATCAAGTCAAATTGAAGGCGGGGAAGATGTAAGACGGTGGAAAGACGGACCGAAAAGGCCGTGCGAGATACTTGTTTCTTGGCGCCAAGAGCGGAGTTTCGCCCTGCAACTTCTACTTTAGTTTCAGCTGATGTCGGCAACGATAGTTATTGTTCTGAGTTCTAGCTAAAGTAGGTACTCTACGCAAGTCAATAATGAATCCAGACAAAAAGTCCTGGCGCCTGGACAATGCTGGCAGCGGTAATGACTTTGTTTCCGGAAGGTGATCCCCTGGTTAGGAAGTCACGAGCGAGCGCATACCTTACGTTGGAATGTCGGGTCTAGGAAAGAGGTAGTTTGGCCCTTGAGCTGGGGCTTAAGCCATATCTAACATACCATACCGTACCTTAGTTACACTTCCCAAACAGCTGTATAAGCGCATTATGCCGGTAATTCTTCGGATGGAGTTTCGAGTCTTGGCATGCAGAACCTTTGGTGCCGGCCTCCGTGCGGAGTACTTGTCTGGCACAGAAACGGTGGATGCCTATTGGCCTGCCGCTACAGCTACAAACCTTTGTTGTCACAGGCTCACAGCGTTCTACTCGCAGAGCCTGGATGCTCGCGAAACGACGCGATTGATAGGTTGGTTCCTAGGCATCGGAGAAGGAGCTCTGGACCTGGTCCCATAATTCAAAATCAGCTGGAGTTGGCGCTCCAATCACTTCAAACAAAGTCTGATGGCATTAGGTTAGCTTGGCATTTTCGCCAAGAAACGTCATTCATTGGCTTATGTATTGTCTTCGGATGGACCGCAACTCAACTTCCGAAAGGGATGCGGAATCTGTTAGTAAAGCCTTGCACAGCGTCGGTCGCGGTCACCAAAAAGCTCCAGTGCTCTGGAGTTCGGAAATGACTATCGTGATTCCGGGGGTTCAAACCTTGACGACAGAACGATAACCAGCCGGCCACGGGAATCCTTCCGTCTGCGCAGTAGCATTTCGATGAACACGGGTCATTTGTAAGGCTCTCGATAGACGGCTTGATGGATGAAGCTTCCGGAGCTAGGTTATGGGTGTGTGGGGGTCATAAGAATGCTGTGGGCACTGAGTGAGCACAGGTCACGATCTTGACCCTTCATTGCGGCCACGGCCGTTTGGCATGAATTGTTAATTGTCCTATGACCGAGCTTGCTTCCTAGGTGATCTTCGAGCGCACCACTGCGATGCACCCACATAAAACAGATTTGGTGCAGGTTGCGAGGCTAAGGTATGTGGAGGGAAACGAAGCTAGCCGCCGCACGCTACAAAGAGGCGAGACACTAGCGCCATTTTATCCTACCTGCATTATGAAAGACAAAAAGCTCTGGGTATTTGCACAAGTGTCCCACGAGTTCGCAATGACTCGTTGAGTACAGTGATTCTTCCTCAAGCAATGTCCACCAGAACGTTCGGGAACGAATTGGAGCAAGAGTCTAGACAACCCTTCACACTCGAGCAGATTCATCAGCATCTGAAACATCAGCACCGCCGCTTTCGGGATTACGGGTAGATTCTGAAAAGGTCACAGTTCTTCACCTAGTACTGTCTCTTAGCCAATCGCAACTCCATTTGCATTCACCAATCCTTTTGCGCCACATGCGGCTGTTTCACATCAAGTCCATAAACTACGGGTTTACCGAACCTATCAATCTATCTTTACTCCGACTTCATCCCCAGTCCTCGAATGGATCTCAACTATCATCCGTGACTTCGATTCTTCGCTGCTAGGAGGCCCCTCTAATCACGTGCGCTATCGGCCCCGATCTATTACCGATTTCGATGGCTGACCACGCCGTCACTAATGTTGTTGACAACCTGCCGGCCAGCTTTCATATCGAATGACGATCTGTGCACGAGATCCGTGCCACCTCGGATATCCCTTGCCAGCACTCATTCTATGTGACAGGTTCCACTAATGAGTCCCTTTTCGGACAATGAACCGAGGAATCGTCATCTGTTACAGTTGCAGCGGGACCACGCGACCCTCCTTAGCACTCTAGCACGCTCACATCGCGCGCTGCTCAAGTGTGATATCGAATGCCGTTTCGGTATAACGCCGCAGATCTCCAGCACTTGCAATTACGGTGTTAGGGACCAATTAATCTAGTCTCAGCTCTGTGTCAACTTTTTACACAGCTTCCCCACCTCAGTCACGAGTAGATACTCTGATGTACCGCTCGTACGATTACATCAGCTCCGCGTTTTACTAGCTGCAAACTGTCTTTGGGTTGCATGGTGTGTCAGTGCTATTAATCGACCTCTCGTTGTTGCTCATGCAACACAGTGTCAGTGTTTTGGCTCCATACGCCGCAAGCATCCAGCGACCTTATTCAATCCATCGCCGACGTATTGACTCCAGACCCAAAACCTAGGCTCGGACACAAACAAAGTTTGCCTCATTTCTTGCAGTGCCTCTTTGTAAATGTCAGTGCACTGTCCAATCGTCCATATCGAGCCAACATCGACTTGGGGGTGACACGCATAATCGCTTTACGGTGAACAATAGCACATGATGCAAGCGTGCATGAGAATCTTCTCCTAGATTTCATGCACGAGTTAACGCTAAACCGCTCCTCGAGCTTTACCTCCAATAGGCAAAACCTTGATGTTATAGTATCTCGTCCCCTCCTGCTAATGGCAAAAATGATGGTGAAGTCACCAGTCTCTAGATTTCCGCGGTACTTGACTGCTAAAGCAAGGAACTTAGAGCACCAACAGATTTCGAGTCTAATGACAATGAAACCCCAATGGTACTGCTTTGTAGCCTGTTGCAATTTCTGGCGAGATGAAGTTGACGTGAGATGCTATATCATGCACGGTGCCCTCTGGCGTAGCAAGCACCCATACATTAAACTTAATCACCCCTCCCACCCTTCAGCAGTATCTCGGTCAGCGAGATAGCCAGTCTTCTTCTTATCTGACTCCGACAAGCCAAAAGTCCTGCTTACCATACTCAGGTCGCTGCAACGTCGTACCACACTACGGGAAGGAACCGCTGCGACAATCATCCAAGGACTTTCGCGGGACTATACGATACATGAGACTCAAAGATATGAGAATTCCATCCCTCAAAGCCCTCGGCGGGGCTCTCATCATCCTACGATGCTGCGTTCGAGCCCAAATTACACTGGCACCCATACCTACGGATGCTTGCGCTGGTAAGGGATTGTCAGGTTCGGCAACGTTCGCCAGCTCCACAAGCCTTGCCACGGGCGCCCAACGAATACCGGCTGGTGACTTCTGGAACCAAGTTGGGGCTCAATGGGTTTTCGACACGGACACAAGTGGCGTTCTCTTCAGCGAATTGGCAGCAAACAATGGTCCGGACACACCTGCAATAGACAAAAGCGCTGTGAAGCTTGATGATAGCAGCACCAAATGGACTTTTTCCGCCGCTAGTGGAGTTTGTGAGTACATACAATGCCTATCAGTTACACTGTCTGTCTTGATCGTGTGGCTTAAATGAATGTAGCCGAAGTCGACATTGTTTTCCAAGCTGGGCCTACCAGTGCTGCAAAGTTCAGACGAGCTGCATCGTCATTTGACTTGATCATTACCGCCAGTGTACCTTGCTCAAACGGTGCTGGGCAGCCAACCCCAAGTCCTACTGCAACCAATAGTGAAAATGCAGGGAACCCATCCCAAGCCTCTCTTTGCAGCAATGCAGCCATCGAAACTACAAACACGGATGAATGGTTCAACTATGGGGTCAGCTTTCCAATGTCATCGCGATCAAGGAAGCTGACATTCTTAGGTCAACACTTATGTCTCGAGCGTGTTGGCGGCTGCTGCCACAAACTCTCTCGCTCCCCAAGTCGACGCCGCAAAGGTGCTCCAGGAAGACGTTGGTGCGGCAAACGAATGTCAATTCACCACACGTGAGACTCCATCCGACAAGATATACCTCGCTCACACTGACATATGATTCGATAGTATGCGCAAATTATGCTTGTAAAGACGTCAAAGACTCAGCATCCGGATCTAACCTAGCCATACAACGCTACTTGGCTTACAATGCTTTTATCAACCTTAGCAACTTCTTCGAGGTCATGATAAGCCAACTGCTTACCGCGTCAAACAATGGTTTAGGCATATCAACAGCAATCGCAACTGTAAGTGAATGAATTCCGGATGAAGCCCAGTTCTGATGGTGACCAGACTTTCTACACGGACCCACCGCCGGCAACTACGTGGAGCCAGATCATGGGGTCCATGACGCCCTTCCTCGGAATACTCAGTGCTGTCCTTGGACCCATCGGTGTAAGCAGAACTCCATGCCGAGTGGGCCTACAGTCCGTATTGACATCTACTGCATGCCGCCGCTGGAAGTGCAGTTATCGCATCCGTTCAGAGCATAATGGGTGCTGCGACTGGTATCCAAGCCACCGCTGCATCCCCGGTGATTGACCAAAGGTTCACAGAGTACGTATCCACAACGTCTCGAAAGACGGCGCTTGGCTGACTCACCGTGTCAAAAGGGCGGGCGACATTGTTCAATGGACTCAAAACTACCTCCAAGCGACATACCCATCGCTCGAGGCGGCCTATGAACTGACAGTCGGTAACGCGTCGGCCGCCTCCTGGACATCTACCGAGGGCGGCAACGCACCAATCATGGCCGGAGGAGAATGGCTCACGAAACCCTACACTTCGACATTTGTTGACACCATGCTTGACAATTTCGACAAGATCGTGACGTACAAAATGATCAAGTAGGGTCTGAACCGCTCCCTTGATATTCTTATGCTGACATAGGAATAGCTACATCTGGAATGCGTCAGATACCTTCGTCGTCTACGTTCCGTACGGACCTGTGATGCTGAACAACGACAAGATGGGTACCGTCAGCGCCTCGGACTGCAATGGCTGGAAAGGGTCCGATCCCTTCCTCAACTGCAATGCCCCAGGACCAGGAATGGCTCGCGTGTTTAATCCCAACAACAAGTACCCTCGCCCCTCCATCCTCCGCCCCCTCCATCCCCCTCCATCCCATCCCATCCCATCCTATCCGATCACATCCCATCCTCTCCCCAGCGCACCGCTAACCTCACCCTCCCTCTTCCCCCCAAACAGAAACATCCTCGACACCACCAACCCCATAGGCGCCACGAGCGGCTTCAAAGTCGGCATCGCATCCCCCGCCCCGATCGACATCGCCCTCGTCACCGCCGGCGCCGTCAACTCCTGGCTCGCCGGCAACTACAACTACGACCTCTCCGCCGCCTACCCGGACGTCGAGCAGGGCAAGCTCTCCGGCGCCGACGCCGCCTCCCTCGCCAAGCTGAGCGTCACCCAGGACGCGGCGGGGGGTTTCAACCTGCCCGTGTGTAAGGTGCTGGATCTGAGGAGTTTCCCGAGCGCGGCGAAGGGGACCGGGTTTGCGAATAGTGGGTTTGGCCTTTCTTACTCTCTTGTCTTCCCCCCTCCCCTTCTCTACAGACTCGTCCTCCAAACGCACCGCTAAAACCCTCCCCCCTCCCTATTTCTAAAACGAAAACCCCCCCTTTTCACCCCCNGCCCACATACGATATCTGTGTGCATACACGCATGAATCTCAAAAACCCCGCAACATCCTTGAGCCCGACCATGTACTCCTACCGCTCGTCACATTACATACTTTCCGCGCGTATCTCTCCTCTGAAACAAGCAGCACGCTGACCTTTAACTCGTAGGTGACCGCCACAACCACAGTCGCTACTACAGCCACAACCGCCGTGACTAGTACTACCACCAACACCGCGACTGTAACTTTCACTGTGCAACAGCCTGCGGCAACATTCTACTCACGCCTGCATGACAGGGGGTTAGTAGGCCTTAATATCGCTTATATCGTTTCAGGCCTTGGTTGGAATGTTGGAATACGTGTCCTCTACAGGGGAGGTAGCTCATTAGGAAGCAGCATAAGTAGCTGGCTTCTATCTGCATTTGACTCTTCATTCGAATTGATCTCTTTCAGAGTCATAGCATTCTTTCGTCCCGCCCGCCCACGCCTGTTGCATGTATATAGCTTCGTTTTTCACTCCAGGTCTATGCTGCTAGAAGCATGGGAGTTAGTCTAGCGCTGGGGTTACGAGGATATGCCTTTTCAGGCCTCTATTGGACTCAGAGCCCTGGCGTTAGGTAGACGCAACCACGTATCGACTTTCTGTATAGCCTCATGATTGCCATTTGCGTGATTCAGCCTCATGGTTGCCATTGTTTGCTACAGGGAAGAGATTTAGGATACTAAGCGGCATGCAGCCCCGACAACGTCATCAGCGAACTCAGTGGAGGGCGCCCCATCCTGGGTGCCTACGTTGACGATGGTTCCCAAACACAGACCGTGGCCGATAGCGCCTACGATTGTTGCGTCCAATGCTTCACGAGCCCCAATTGCGGTGGTGGCTATTTCCTCACGGACGGATCACAGCAATGCATCATGGCGAACCCGCCGCAACAGTGCGATCCCAACAGCGTCCAGATCGAAGATTATGACATCATTTACTACCCCGGCGACGGCCCGAGGTCGGTGTTCGACGGGAACTGTGGGCAAACTGAAGAAACGTGAGGAAATTTGGAGATCAGTCGGTCTCTTGTCATGGTTCCTCTGCTGCCGGACTGGGGGGGGGGGATTTCATCATCATCGTTACGAGTTTTTTGTACGCACGCAATAATTCCATTTCGCTCTCTCTCTCTCTTTCTCTCTCCCACAACAAGAAGAAGAAGAAGGGGAAAAAAGAAGTCCACCCCTCTAGGCTTTTCGGTGCAACTCGGTAGAGAAGTGCGATGAGATACCACCGCCCCAACCCCCCACACCCCACACCCCAGCAAAGAGATAACATGTACTAAGCCAAACCAGCCCGGCAACGCCCTCAGACGACATCCAAACATGATATTTGTCAAACAAAAACAAGAAGAAAGCTTTGCAGCGAACTTCCAACCAGTTGAAGCCCCCGCGGCCTTAAATAACGTGCAAACAAACAAACAAACAAACAAACAATCAATCAATCAATCAATCGTGCAAACCCCTTACCTCGTTCTGAGACGTTTTCTACGTTTGGCATCTTTGTTTGTTTCTACCAGTTGAGGTTTGCCCCCCCACGGGGCGGACCTCGAGATGGTTTCTACAAAGATGAAAGGAAGGGTTCGACGCGCGCGTGTATAATTGGTCTTGGTCTTGATGGAGGCAGGCCGCTTCTTTCTTTTCAACTAGATCCGGTGCGGTCTGGTCTGACTGCCTTTGAGATCTTGTATTTTTCTTTCTTCTTTTTTTTTGTAAAAAAGGGTGAAGTAAGGATGAGGATGGGTCTGTGCATGATGGGGAAGAGGGGGGACGGACATGGTCGGACCCTGGAAACGGGGGATCTGTTTGGGGGGCGGTTTGTTCAAGCGAGGTCGGATTTGATGGAGGATTGGTGATGGCGTTTGGAGTGGGTGGTGGAATTTTATGTTCTTTGGGGGAATTAGTTGGGTTGACTGGGGATGGGATGGGTTGGGGTTGAGGCTGAGGTTGGAAGGATGCTTTGGAGGTAGGGACGAGTTTTTTTTTTTTTTTTTTTTTTTTTCCTTCTTAGTTTTTGAGCTGGTTTCATGCTTCCTCATGGTGCTTTGTTGTTGTCTTTCTTCTTCTTCTTTCCCAATCTACCGAGATACACACTGAACCACCGCGTGATTTTCCAATACAATCGAGGCTGTCATGACCATGAACCCCAACACCCTCCTTCCCACCACCTCTATCCTCTCGCCCTTCTTTTCGAACAAATTGGCATCTTCGTCAGAGAGATAATCCGCTCAGATCTCCAACACAGGGTCATACCAGGCCCACAGCGCACCCGGATAGGCCTTAGCATGTCTTGACGTTGCAGATAGATGTTCTTGCCATCGATTTCCGTCAGGCAAGGTTACGCCGCCGAGCCTCCAAGACAAAGTACTCTCTTGACATATTGAGAAGTCGTGGTTTCCGTGTTTGGAAATGACTCACAGTTTCGAATATTCGTAAACCATTATATAATGAAATTTGCACATTTTGAGCCATCAAGCTGCAGTGTATTTCCCCAGTCCTCATCAATTTACATTTCAGACACAGACGTCCATCATCTCGCCGTGTATACCTCTGCGGAAATCAATGGAAAGTTGGTATATAATAGAAAATGTGCCGTCAGTGAGCTTCCCTTACGCTGTCAACTTTCAGCAGCAACTCCTCACCAATCTTCCCACCGCTTTTGAGCCCTTGGCCGTATGTATTAATACAGGTAGCATACCTCTCCAGTCAAAAGTCCATGCCGGGAATGAGGGACGGCCATCCTCAAGCCCAAACCATTCGTAAGCTAGCGATTTATAGGAAAACAGACAAGGATCTCGCACGCGTCGGAACCCAGATCAATGTTACGTTGGACACCCCGTTCCATTGCCCACGTACGTAAGCGTCAGAGCATCCGTCTCATTGCTAGGGTCATCCGCCGCCAAAAGCTCTCGATCAGGTTGAACCGCCACGTTAGACGGGAACTTCGTGCATCCGGATCTGACTCCTTGAATCACGCGGTCGCGTCAGCGGTTTCTCTCAAAAGTCTCGAAGAAAGAAAGAAAGAAAGAAAGAATAAAGGAAAACGCCCCAAACACACTCGACACATAATACGCATAACTGCTCGGATTCCTCACCGCCTGACTCGCCGGCAGCGCCAGACAGGCATTCTCGGAGGTCACGTCCGGCTGCAGCGTCACGCGCTGCTGCCTCGTCGTCTCGGCAATGTACACCTGCGCGAGCGTCCTGATCAGGTACGCATACTGGGTCCCGGCCCCATTGCCCCGCCCGATGAACCCGGTGCCCGTGCGATCCACGACGGCGCAGACGTTCGGCTCCGGCGGCACGGGTTGCGAGAAGAAGACCGGGCAGATGAAGACCAGGGCTGTCTCGGGAACGTACACCAGGACCGCTGGGGGCGAATCCCGAGACAGATTCCAGATCATCCTGATGCTTTCGTCACGCGCGGTGTCGTCTCGCGCGGTGGCGCAGACAAGCGTGGGCCGTCTGGGGCCGTGGGTGCGCGGTCGTGAAGTTGGAGCCGGCGGTGATGGCGGAGGGGACGGCGGTGACGGGGGCGGGGTCGGCGGAGCGGAAGTAGGCTCTGTATGGCGGGGCGCTGGTCCAGTGGAGGGCGGTTTGGAGGTAGAGGTAGCTGGAGTCCAGGAGGGCGGTGAGGCCGGGGCGGCGCGAGGAGCAGGAGTGGATGAGGTAGTCGCCGGCCTCTCAGACGTCGTTTTCGGCGCCCTACGGCGAGGGATGCGTCTAAGAGGGATTGCGAGCGGGTCGGGGTGGCGAGGGAGAGAGCGACAAGGATGGAAGGGTTTGAGCAGGGGGGAACGCATGGTGAGAGATTGGCTTCTGTTGGTTGTGGCACGTTTGTAGAGATGGTGGGATGGTTGAATTCTCGTCTCTTTGCACTCCTCGAGACATATCTACACAGCTACTGTGCTTAATTTCGGTACAGCCGCTGTCTCTGAGACGGAGTCATGCAAGCCCGCGCGTGGCGGGAATGAGATAGAGTAGCCGTATGAGCGATTCTAGTGCCACGGCGCAAAGAAGATCCTTTCATACGCTACCATAGATGAAATCCAACGGTTCTCCCGTAGCGGGCATTGGAAAGCAAGATGTTTAGCGATCGATGATGTAGTGGAATAATGTTGTTTGGTCACTACACGTGTTTGCGACGTTCGACACCTGGTAGATACCATGAAAAGCAAAGATCAAAGATGGGACATCAGACGACGGAAATTCTCGACTTCGACAGTCTCTTAGTGGCGGAAACACATAATAGGATGATATGGAAAGACCAGGGTTGGCGATGTGGTGCCGACTGACTGCTCCACTATCAGTGGAACCGTTGAAGTCTGGTGGTTGGTGGTGCAGTTTGGGGTCTGTCAGCTGGTAGTTGGTGCAGATCCGATATTGAAAAAGTAATTCATAGTGACCAAATTTTTCTGTAGACGATCTAGCGCAATTATGAGAACATTGAAAGCTTTCATGTCAAGTTACTAAACGAATAGCTTCGCGATTAAACACTTAAACAGGGCCGATAGCGAAAACGTACTAAGATGAAGAACTCAAGGCATCCCTATCCACTTGAAAACTTTCCTGATGCTTACGTGCAGTTCAGTGATGACTCTATCCCCCTTCCCTTCGTACACGAAGCGGATCTGACGAAAGTCTTACGAGGTACCGACAACTCTTGACCACTCAATCTTTGCGTAATTCAAGCTCATGCTCGTTTCTGGGCTTGATATTAAAGATGGTTTTAGCAATTCTAATTATTTGCCTCACCATTGTGCTATTGTAGCGGGTGGCATGTGATCAAAGAGACCTCGGGTATGGATCTTGCGAGAGGGGACATGTGGCTCTTCATCAATAATCTTGATGCAGTATAATGGTTGGTCTGTTTTTGCTTCTACGGATGATACGTGTTAAGTGAATGGGACTGAGATGCAGAAATGCGGCACCTCCCTGGCACCCAAGGCCTTTCCTGGTCCTGTAGTTCATCTTCTCATGGCTGGTAGCGTACCACCGTATTTTTCTCTGCTAATGAGAAGTATCTCTGGGCTTCAACAACCCAGTCATTTAGCCGGGCCTCGTTCTCACGGCCAATGTTCAAAACATGCCTTCTCTGCCTATCCGGCTCTGAGCCGATATCGAAATTATTCTCAGCCTCTTTCGGCATATCCGGCTCCGAGTTGCCATCAGAGTCGATCACAGCCTCACTCGGCATATCCGGCTCTGAGTTGCTATCAGGATCGATCTCAGCCTCACTCTTTGGCATGTCCCCTAAGCTCAGATGCCTTTCTCTAAGCTGACCACGAATGACTCGATAAAGAAACTGATACTGTGATTCCATTTGCACCATGAGCATTCGTTGCTCTCTTAAACGATTCACCACATCGTAAATCATATCGCCGTCACCATGCTTGACGTCCAGTATTGCGCCAGATTCCACTTGAACAAGAAGATATTGTAAAGCGATAAACGTTCCTGTTCGTCCCACTCCAGCGCTATCATGAATAACCATAGGACTGCTAGACGAAGTGTTCTTCTCTACGCAAATCTTCAAAAGATTTAGAAGCGCCGTTAGATCGCTGTCTTCGGGAACGGCAAAGTCTGGCCAGCCGCAGAACAAAAAATGCCATATAATCTTTGTTTCTGCCCCAAAACTCAAGGATAATTTGCGGATTTCTGCCTTCGAATCCACGTCCATATGACACTCCAAGAAAGTCACATTACCTTCCGGAGTGTCGTCCGCTATATCTAGCGATTGAACTATAAAAGATCCGGCCTCGACATTCAGAGGGAAATACTGAGAACATTTCTCGATTGTCCCATCGTGAGTCTGCGTCAGCATAACAACAACCGCTACGTCGTTGGTTTCCTGCCATATCATATGCCAGAAATGACTTCCGGTTGACATCTTAGGTCCTTGGGTTGCTATCCATCTAGTTTCTACACCTGTTCGTGGATCTCGCAGTGATATAGGTGAAGCATTGATGTAATCCGACTTCCCTTCGGCGACATTGAGATGAATACGGGACTTGTCCCATGGCTGGACGTCCCTGTAGCGATTCCGCTTCATGACATGGGGGCTTGTATCTTGGATCCATGGTGAAGATGGATCATTTCGACCTTGTAAGATGCGTACCTTATCTTTCCCTGCTAAGTCAATGAATTTTGCTCGAACAGCGTGCTGTGATTGACGGAGGTATTGAGGGAAGATGGACACCGTGCGAGCCCCCGATTTTTGACGGTCTCGGAAGTGTCTTTGTATCCTGAGAGCAGAATCAAGTCGAACCCTATCGTAGTGGCGCTCAAGATTCGTTTCGACAGCGGCTTCCCGCAAGAGATCCCATACCGGCTCATAGGCAACTTTCATGGCATGGTGAACTGGGATTCCGCAATCCTCATGATGAATAGTCGCGGACGCCCCTCGGTCAAGGAGTAGTTTTACGCTTTCGTAATCGCTATGTTCTATTGCCTGATGCAGTGCACTGCCATACAGCTTAGGGCCTTGCACATCTGGATTGGCACCGTAGTCTAGTAGAACACTCAGTACCATTGAAGTTGGTTCATGCTGCGTTGGTGAGGGAGGCGTTGGCATTGCCGCTGCGGCTACGAGGGCGTGTCCGTACCTCCCTCCAGAGCCATTGACTTCAGCGCCACGGTCTAATAACAGCCTAAGCGCTGATATCCGATAACCGGGCACACCTGGGTTTGCTGCCACAGCCTGAAGAGCGCTCCCGTACTCGCCACCTTGAACATTGGCATCGGCACCATTGTCCAACAGAAATTCCAGGACTATATCTCTGATGGGCCAGGCCAAGCTTGCTGCAGCAGCTTGTAGCACGTTCCCAAATCTGCCAAATTGTAGTGTGATGTCTGCGCCATTACGCGTTTCCTGCTTCACCCTTTCAATATCTCCACTCATCGCTGCTGCATAGAGCTCTGGAGTGCTTTCATGATCCGGAAGGGCCGACGACAGGGATGATAAATCTGATACATCATACGATCGAGCTGTAAAGCCGCTATGATGGCTTGCTGCGGCTTGATTTGAAGACGCTTCAGATGAATCTTTCACGGGTGGTGGTAATGCAAACAAAGCTAACCGCTCAAGATGAGAGGCAACGTGTCTTTCGAACTGAAGGGAAGATAATATAACAGTTGGTGCTTTGATTTTCTCTTTTTGCTCGTCCAGAGCTTTCGCCTTTGCGTGAGACTCCACCAGCTCTTGCTTCAGTAGAACGACATCCGGATGATTTGGTGCTTGATTTCCTTCATGTTCATCGTTGCTTTCTCTCGACGTGGACCAAAGAGGGCGCGATGCTTTGAAGTCATTCTTCACGCTTTCAAGCGCTCGAAGCGTTTCTCTAATCCCGTGCTCAGACTCGTCACCGTCTTTCGCTGCCGGTAATTGGCTATGTTTCTGTAGGAAGCCATCGAGTTTCGCTCTATAGTTGGTGTTTATGACATCTGCTTGCCTTTGATGAAAGTCTCGACACAGAGTGGCTTAGGCCAATGAGTAGAGTGCCGCTGAGGTAATTTCCGACGGGTGCATCTCCGACATAGATTCGAGGCATTTGACGGCATTGTCCCTGTTGAATTGCTCACTGTAGAGTGACCATCGACAGCGTAATTGAGTTGTTTTGGAAAGACCAACGCACGTGAAGTTGGGATCATTGGGATAGACATCGAGGACTCTGTAGGGATTCCAAATCTTCTTGTTCAAGCTGCTTGAAGCCATGCCGAAGGAGGTTATAGGACTAATTGGAGAACTAGAATTCCCGGCACAGAAGGGGCAAGCAGAAAGCGGGATAGTCTCCGGTGGTCTTCCGCATAGACTTAGTAGAGCGGAAATCTGCTCCTCACTATACTCAGAATGTTTCCTGTGTAGATGACCTTCCAGCTGGCCTGCAGAGGAAAAGGGTAGCTCATTAGCGCAAAGACAGCAATGCCATTCCTTGCGGTGCTTATCTGATTCATGTTGAAACCACTCACGCCGACTTTGAAACATTTGGGTTGAACAACCCTCGAAGGTGCAGAGGTAGGGCTGTAAATCACTTAAAACATGTTTCCTAACGGATGTTAGTAAAAGATGAAAGGCAAACTCCAGTATATCATGGGACTTGTACGGTGATAAATGCGATTGGAGACCTACTTCCACTGTTTCGTGTTCTTGATTGCTTGAATTGTGAAACAATATTGGCATTCGAATGGCACGCCGTTGGCAGATCCTTGTGGGGGTTCAGGTATCTGCACCATGCTGTCGGGATTGTCTTCAGCGATTGATGTTACATATGAGGTCTCGGAGCGACCTGCAGTCGAGTTTATATCCAGAGATTCGAGATTACGATTGGCCACATATGTCGTGGCTTTGGTCGATGCCAGCTGGCTATGGCTGGCAGAATCGGCTTTGATCTCAGTTTTTAAATCCCTTATTGGGATTTGGCTTTCATTATGTGTGACCATTCTGTGGGTATTTGACAGCTCATGGCGCTCATTAGGGTCAGTCGATGGCCTGATCTTGGCACCAATTCTCTCTCGGTGGGCTTCCCGATATCGAAGGAACTCGCGTCTTCTGGTTATTGCCCTTCCGAATTTCTCTATGAGCCACACTTTGGAACGGACATGTGGAAATTTCTCGTATACATGGCCCACATCATAAGAGGTATCGAATGGGTTTGCAGATGCAGCCTTGGCATATCTATCGCGAGGAGCGGGATTCCTGATGGTTATCGACAGCTTGTATAGGCTTGTGACGGTTTCCCTGATAGCCAAAAATAATTGAGAAAGTTCCGAAACAGGTTCTTGTCTGTTAGGATTGGAGCTAGGGTCCTCAGATCCATCTGAGTCCGATGTATCGCTAAAATTATCATTGAAAGCTTCTCCAACGGCCGAGCTGTCTTGTTTCTGGGCTCTTTGCCCGGACAAAATGTTAATACCTAGGCCAGAAGTCAACTCTGCAGATCCTGTACTAAGTTAAGCTCGTAGCGGAACTTTCACTTACTCGTAGTCACCCCCTAATGCAACACACCCACTAATGCAATACCCTAAACTCCGATAAATCCGACCAACCACCAAAATGCCTCCATCGCACCAAATTTGTATAACATTCCGACATTATGAGAATAAATAATGCTGTTCTTTCATTGCTACTAATTCTAAAGCATTGAAGAACTAGTCATCGTTTTTTTGATCTAATCTTCCTATCTATTCGTGAATATTTCGATACTTCTTTCTCCTCCTCTTCTTTTTCTTCTTCTTCTACTATCTTTTTTACCACTGTCTTCTTACCTCCTCTCGCATCCCCTCTTACACCCTCTCTTACACCTCCTCTTACACCTCCTTTTACACCTCTTTTTACATCTCCTTTATCTCCTCTATTATCTCGCTATAATCGTTATAAAAATCGTAGCGAAGATCGTTGCTGACACAGGTGAGAAATAGGCATATATACTAACTATATATGTAAGGTGATTAAGTACATATTGCGCGAAGAAGAAGAAGAATCACGAAGTAGGAAGGGAAACCTATGAAGTCTTCTTCGCGCCAAGATCTCATTTCCCAATTAGGGCAAGCCTCGGAGGCTTTCAAGCTCCGGGGCTTACTGGGCTAAGCTAGAACTATGACACTACCTCCCCCTCACAGAAAACGAGCTCCTGCGAGGTAAGGATCAAGGCGGGGTGCGACAGGCAACTGGGCGACGGGGACGACGGGGACTGGGACGATGACGTGGCTTATCGGGGTATCGGGCATAGAACTGGGCCAGCATCTTATCCAGATGCTCCACATACTCGGGGGGCTCCCATGTAGGATCAGGGTACCCAGTCCAATCGACTAGGTAGTGCAGACCTCGCTTACCGCGCGAGGGATTGACCTTGGCATCTAGAATTCCGTTGACTTCGTGCTCGAGATTGCCGTCAACGATGACAGGCATTGGGTCTGGGTTTACTTGGCCTGGCAGGGGGTCCTCATTGCATGGCTGCAACAGGTTGACGTGGAATACGTTATGGAGTAGCACTTCCTCCGGAAGCTCGAGCTGAACAGCATAAGGGCTGACTGATTTGATGACCTTATATGGTCCGATGTTGCNATCAGGCTTTCCACCCTGTGCGCCAGGGCGATACGTGATTTTGAAGTCAAAATCACTCAGAAAACGGGCCCAACGGGCTTGCCGTCGGTTCAGGCGCTTGGTAGTCATAAACCACTCCAGGCTGCGATGGTTAGTGATTACTTTAACAGGCATGCCTGTTCCTTCGAGTTCAGGGCGCCATTCCTCGAAGCAACGTATAATGGCCAAGAGTTCTTTGTCGTAGATCTCGTAATTGATCTCGGCAGTAGTAAGCTTCTTAGAGAAGAAGGCAACAGGGCGAAGAACACCGTTGCTATCATACTGTGACAGCACGCCGGCACTGACAAAGTCGGAACTGTCGGTCTCAAGGATACACTCCTTCTCATAGTCGAAGTGCGCAAGGATCGGGGCAGACGTAAAAGCGTCTTTCAACATTCGGAAGATTTGGTCACACTCAAGTGACCACTTAAACAGGGTATCCTTCTTGGTCAGCGCAGACAAGGGGCTAGCCTTTTTTGAGAAATCCCTGATAAATCGCCGGTAAAAGTTGGCGAAACCTAAGAACGCTTGAACGTCCTTGACGCAGGTAGGAGTTTCCCACTCCTCTATAGTTCTAACCTTGGCAGGGTCCATCCGAATTCCCTCTGTGGTGACAATAAGTCCTAGGTACGTGACAGATGTGACATTGAATTCACACTTGGAAATATCCGCTTGCAATCCTGCATCGCGGAGTCTCTGGAGCACTTGGCGGACATGGCGAGAATGTTCCTTCCTGGAACGACTATAAATCAGTATATCATCGATATACGCAGTACAGAACACGTCAATATAATCTCGCAGGGTATCATNGCGCAGACAAGGGGCTAGCCTTTTTTGAGAAATCCCTGATAAATCGCCGGTAAAAGTTGGCGAAACCTAAGAACGCTTGAACGTCCTTGACGCAGGTAGGAGTTTCCCACTCCTCTATAGTTCTAACCTTGGCAGGGTCCATCCGAATTCCCTCTGTGGTGACAATAAGTCCTAGGTACGTGACAGATGTGACATTGAATTCACACTTGGAAATATCCGCTTGCAGTCCTGCATCGCGGAGTCTCTGGAGCACTTGGCGGACATGGCGAGAATGTTCCTTCCTGGAACGACTATAAATCAGTATATCATCGATATACGCAGTACAGAACACGTCAAGATAATCTCGCAGAGTATCATTAATATAATGCTGGAATGACGACGGGGCATTCGCTAGCCCGAAAGGCATGACAAGGTACTCGTACAGCCCGTATCTGGTACGGAATGCAGTTTTCCACTCTTCGCCTTTGGCTATACGTAGCCTGTTAAACGCGGCAATAATATCAATCTTGGTGTAAACTTGGGCATGACATAGGCGATCAAGGGTCTCCTTAATCAATGGCAAAGGATAGCGGTTCTTAACCGTAATGGCATTCAGCCCTCGGTAATCAACACAGAAACGTAAGCCTCCTCCAGGCTTACGTACAAACAAAACANACGTAAAAGCGTCTTTCAACATTCGGAAGATTTGGTCACACTCAAGTGACCACTTAAACAGGGTATCCTTCTTGGTCAGCGCAGACAAGGGGCTAGCCTTTTTTGAGAAATCCCTGATAAATCGCCGGTAAAAGTTGGCGAAACCTAAGAACGCTTGAACGTCCTTGACGCAGGTAGGAGTTTCCCACTCCTCTATAGTTCTAACCTTGGCAGGGTCCATCCGAATTCCCTCTGTGGTGACAATAAGTCCTAGGTACGTGACAGATGTGACATTGAATTCACACTTGGAAATATCCGCTTGCAATCCTGCATCGCGGAGTCTCTGGAGCACTTGGCGGACATGGCGAGAATGTTCCTTCCTGGAACGACTATAAATCAGTATATCATCGATATACG
Organism: Evernia prunastri; assembly: GCA_003184365.1. Classification (NCBI taxonomy): domain Eukaryota; kingdom Fungi; phylum Ascomycota; class Lecanoromycetes; order Lecanorales; family Parmeliaceae; genus Evernia; species Evernia prunastri. Next base: position 183,112 of record NKYR01000079.1, read on the forward strand.
CAGTACAGAACACGTCAAGATAATCTCGCAGGGTATCATTAATATAATGCTGGAATGACGACGGGGCATTCGCTAGCCCGAAAGGCATGACAAGGTACTCGTACAGCCCGTATCTGGTACGAAATGCAGTTTTCCACTCTTCGCCTTTGGCTATACGTAGCCTGTTAAACGCGGCAATAATATCAATCTTGGTGTAAACTTGGGCATGACATAGGCGATCAAGGGTCTCCTTAATCAATGGCAAAGGATAGCGGTTCTTAACCGTAATGGCATTCAGCCCTCGGTAATCAACACAGAAACGTAAGCCCCCTCCAGGCTTACGTACAAACAAAACAGGAGCCGCTGCTGGCGACGAACTGGCTCTAATAAAGCCCTTGGACAGGTTCTCATCGAGATACTTTCTGAGCACTTTAAGCTCATCTTGGGACATGCCATATAAATGGCCAAACGGGGGTACTTGGTTATCAATGATAGGTATCGTATGATCGTACGGCCTATGTTCAGGGAGCTTGTCTGAATCCATCTTGGAAAAGACGTCTAGGTAATCGTGGTATTCTTGGGGGAGCTTGGTAGCGGGGTCGATGATTTTCTTGGGAGCGAGAGCTTTCTCGATATCTTGGATCGTGACACTATAGATTTGGTAGGCTTGATTCTTTTTGCTTCGCCGCAGCAAGGTGTTGAACGGAGCTGGTCCGACTTGGCTGATATTCAGGNAGGTACTCGTACAGCCCGTATCTGGTACGGAATGCAGTTTTCCACTCTTCGCCTTTGGCTATACGTAGCCTGTTAAACGCGGCAATAATATCAATCTTGGTGTAAACTTGGGCATGACATAGGCGATCAAGGGTCTCCTTAATCAATGGCAAAGGATAGCGGTTCTTAACCGTAATGGCATTCAGCCCTCGGTAATCAACACAGAAACGTAAGCCTCCTCCAGGCTTACGTACAAACAAAACAGGGGCCGCTGCTGGCGACGAACTGGCTCTAATAAAGCCCTTGGACAGGTTCTCATCGAGATACTTTCTGAGCACTTTAAGCTCATCTTGGGACATGCCATATAAATGGCCAAACGGGGGTACTTGGTTATCAATGATAGGTATCGTATGATCGTACGGCCTATGTTCAGGGAGCTTGTCTGAATCCATCTTGGAAAAGACGTCTAGGTAATCGTGGTNTGGCGAGAATGTTCCTTCCTGGAACGACTATAAATCAGTATATCATCGATATACGCAGTACAGAACACGTCAAGATAATCTCGCAGGGTATCATTAATATAATGCTGGAATGACGACGGGGCATTCGCTAGCCCGAAAGGCATGACAAGGTACTCGTACAGCCCGTATCTGGTACGGAATGCAGTTTTCCACTCTTCGCCTTTGGCTATACGTAGCCTGTTAAACGCGGCAATAATATCAATCTTGGTGTAAACTTGGGCATGACATAGGCGATCAAGGGTCTCCTTAATCAATGGCAAAGGATAGCGGTTCTTAACTGTAATGGCATTCAGCCCTCGGTAATCAACACAGAAACGTAAGCCTCCTCCAGGCTTACGTACAAACAAAACAGGGGCCGCTGCTGGCGACGAACTGGCTCTAATAAAGCCCTTGGACAGGTTCTCATCGAGATACTTTCTGAGCACTTTAAGCTCATCTTGGGACATGCCATATAAATTGCCAAACGGGGGTACTTGGTTATCAATGATAGGTATCGTATGATCGTACGGCCTATGTTCAGGGAGCTTGTCTGAATCCATCTTGGAAAAGACGTCTAGGTAATCGTGGTATTCTTGGGGGAGCTTGGTAGCGGGGTCGATGATTTTCTTGGGAGCGAGAGCTTTCTCGATATCTTGGATCGTGACACTATAGATTTGGTAGGCTTGATTCTTTTTGCTTCGCCGCAGCAAGGTGTTGAACGGAGCTGGTCCGACTTGGCTGATATTCAGGGGCGTGGTATTGGCAGACTCGGTCTCATCATCTGATACTAGATAACGCGTAGATTCGTCAGGTGGATCTTGGTCTAGAGTTCGCTTTACGAATGCATTCGTATCGCGAAGCAGGGTCTGGGCAGAGGGCTGGCGTCCTGACATGGTTCTCGGTACCACTCGGGGCGGGGTCGTGGCTAAGGCAGGGGCTATGACAGGATCCTGGCATGGTTCTAGGACATGGCTGGGTGACGTTATTCCAAACGTCTCTTTGGGATCTTTGTCGGGAATCTTCCCGACGACATGGCTGGGACTAGGTGACGTGGGTACGGCTCCTTCTGGGGCCGTATTGCGAGGGCTGGGANATTAGGAAGCAGCATAAGTAGCTGGCTTCTATCTGCATTTGACTCTTCATTCGAATTGATCTCTTTCAGAGTCATAGCATTCTTTCGTCCCGCCCGCCCACGCCTGTTGCATGTATATAGCTTCGTTTTTCACTCCAGGTCTATGCTGCTAGAAGCATGGGAGTTAGTCTAGCGCTGGGGTTACGAGGATATGCCTTTTCAGGCCTCTATTGGACTCAGAGCCCTGGCGTTAGGTAGACGCAACCACGTATCGACTTTCTGTATAGCCTCATGATTGCCATTTGCGTGATTCAGCCTCATGGTTGCCATTGTTTGCTACAGGGAAGAGATTTAGGATACTAATGGGCATGACATAGGCGATCAAGGGTCTCCTTAATCAATGGCAAAGGATAGCGGTTCTTAACCGTAATGGCATTCAGCCCTCGGTAATCAACACAGAAACGTAAGCCTCCTCCAGGCTTACGTACAAACAAAACAGGGGCCGCTGCTGGCGACGAACTGGCTCTAATAAAGCCCTTGGACAGGTTCTCATCGAGATACTTTCTGAGCACTTTAAGCTCATCTTGGGACATGCCATATAAATGGCCAAACGGGGGTACTTGGTTATCAATGATAGGTATCGTATGATCGTACGGCCTATGTTCAGGGAGCTTGTCTGAATCCATCTTGGAAAAGACGTCTAGGTAATCGTGGTATTCTTGGGGGAGCTTGGTAGCGGGGTCGATGATTTTCTTGGGAGCGAGAGCTTTCTCGATATCTTGGATCGTGACACTATAGACTTGGTAGGCTTGATTCTTTTTGCTTCGCCGCAGCAAGGTGTTGAACGGAGCTGGTCCGACTTGGCTGATATTCAGGGGCGTGGTATTGGCAGACTCGGTCTCATCATCTGATACTAGATAACGCGTAGATTCGTCAGGTGGATCTTGGTCTAGAGTTCGCTTTACGAATGCATTCGTATCGCGAAGCAGGGTCTGGGCAGAGGGCTGGCGTCCTGACATGGTTCTCGGTACCACTCGGGGCGGGGTCGTGGCTAAGGCAGGGGCTATGACAGGATCCTGGCATGGTTCTAGGACATGGCTGGGTGACGTTATTCCAAACGTCTCTTTGGGATCTTTGTCGGGAATCTTCCCGACGACATGGCTGGGACTAGGTGACGTGGGTACGGCTCCTTCTGGGGCCGTATTGCGAGGGCTGGGATGCGCGCCTGCAGGCCTTACCGGCACTGTGCTACGCTGACTTGGTTTCTGAGACGTGGATGCAGACCCTCCAGGTACTGCAAGACTAGGTGACTTGGGTACGGTTCCTTCTGGGGCCGTATTGCGAGGGCTGGGATGCGCGCCTGCAGGCCTTACCGGCACTGTGCTACGCTGACTTGGTTTCTGAGACGTGGATGCAGACCCTCCAGGTACTGCAAGACTAGGTGACTTGGTTACGGTTCCTTCCAGGACCGTATTTCGGGGACTTGATAACTTAGAATCTAAGTTAGACTTAGTGACTTGGAGAGCATAACTTGGAATCGAATACGACGATAGCCCATCCGGGATATCTCGTAGACCATGGATAGTACTAGGGACTCGGTTCGTGAGACAGCGACGACCGCAAAATTCAGACATAAAGCGAAGAGTATTCGCCGAAAAATCGACAACTGGGTTGTGATGTCGGAGCCATGGGATTCCTAGGATGATTGGGTAGTGACCCAACTTAGTAACAAACAGGTCTAGGATTTCAACGTGATTATCAACGATACAGGTGAGTCGTACCATGTGGGTAACGGCTCCAGACGAGGTGATTTCACCGTCCACTACAGTGACAGTGCGAGGCTGAGTCAATGGGATAAGGGCCAGGTCATGGGACTGCGCATAGGACCTATCAATGAACGCTGCGCCAGTAGCTCCGCTGTCCACCATGGCGTAGGAATTAATTCGTCTACCAAGGACAGCTAGCGTACATGGCAATACAGAATGTTCATCGAGTTCAACAGGCTGGGTCGAAAGGGAATAAGCAGAGATCCTGAGGTCCGGATAAAGTCCTTGAGGGCGACTATCCCCAAGGACTAGACGTTTTCCTGCTCTCCAGCAGCCACGTCTACTTCATGAATACGAATGCGCCTCTCCGGGCAAGACCTAGCGATGTGACCCTCTTTCCCACAGTAGTGGCAGAGGCCTAGGTCGTGGCGGCGTTTCCTCTCGGCGTCGGTGAGCTTTCGGCTTCCCGCCGAAAGGTCCATAGGGCTAGCGTGAGTGCCGGTAGCTGTGCTGGGGGCAGGGGTCGTGATACTGACGGTGGTTCGGGGGGCTACTGACTGGGTAACAGCGCGAGATCCGGATGAAGTCGATCCGGGCTTGATTGACTATTTGTTGGCCCTCTGGACCTGCTTGTCTTGGTAGGCAAGAACTTGAGCAACTCTCACAAATTCTTCATACTCTTCCGGTATAGAAGCTTGGTAAGAAAGGAGCCGAGTAAGCTTCCCATTAAGCTTGTTCTCAAGCATTGAGCGCAAGCCTGATTCGACGACACCGGCGTGTGCCGCTAAGGTCTGGAATTCGGAGAAGAAGGCTTCGAAATCTTCTCCGTCTTGATGCTGCAGCTGGAGCAGGTCGCTAAATGCAGCGCGTTTGGTAAAGACGTTACCAAACTCCACTTGCAAGGTCTTGAACATAGCGGGGACACTTTCTATTTCAATCAACCCATCCTCCTTGATAAGAGGGTCGATCCTGGAGGCAGCCTTGCCTTCCAG
>NKYR01000008.1:0-10458 GCA_003184365.1 Evernia prunastri
CTCTGTGGGGGAATCGGCCAGTTTAGAATGTTCCAGGCTGTGGTCAGACAATGCTGTTGCTGGTTCCAGCCACGCCGGACAGTCACTATTGGCTCGGGTTTGATAGATCCACTGTTGGTGGAGCGGTGTAGAGGATAACAAGGTCTGAAAATCTCGTTAGCGTGTCCTACGCAGGGAAGCTGGCAATGTTTCAGGGGTTGTTGATCCTTGGCAGTGCAACGATTTGGCTGGCGCGGCATGCTGGCCTGACGGAAGCTGGAGAAGTCCCCAGCCATCGATTTTCGTGCGGCCAAAGAACCATTTTGCAGTGGGCAATGCCCATATCAAGGAGGTTTGCAAAGAGGCCTGTATAGCTACTGCGACTCGTCGCGATGGCCACACCGCAATGCGATGGGCATCAAATGCTTAGAGGTCACTGCAGCCATAGCTGGCAATAGGTTACCACTGTAGATAAACAGCGCCGGACAAACCCGGGCTCATAACCTGTCAAGATTATGTGGTAGGACACTTAGTTGTATTAACTATGGAGTGCTATGGTACAAAGGGCGACCTATGTAGGGCCGGTGCCAAGGCCGGCCTTGGCCCGGTCTTTAGCCGGGCCGAGGCCTTGGCAGTCCTCTACCCTACAATTTCAACAATAACGATTTCGTCTAAAATAGAACGATTATAAATACGTGAATTATAATAACGAAGATTCTCGTAAAGTAGTCTATAATCTCGTAAACTATTATCTTTTATTAATCTCTCGCTTATAATTTTAAGAATTACGATATAAAAATTAATTTACGTTATGTCAGAACCGTGCCCAGAGTCAAGTCTAATGGGGGTAAATTGAATAAGACAACTAGATAAGGAGGAAATATGTACAGAAGAAGAGCGCTTAAATACTAGGAAGAATCCCCGCTAGCCTATGTGTCAATGGGAATGTGTCAATAACCAATAAACACTCTATGTGCTAGACACATAGCCATAAACACTCCCTATGTGCCTGACACCTAGGGTACGTCCGTAACACTACCCCCCCCCTCAGGCAAGCGATGCCCCAGCGCTGTAGATTGGCCTGCGAGTCGTCTGCGAGCAGAAAGGATAAAAATAGTGGNCTACCGGACACTGTCGAGATTATGTGGTAGGACACTTAGTTGTATTAACTATGGAGTGCTATGGTACAAAGGGCGACCTATGTAGGGCCGAGGCCTTGGCAGTCCTCTACCCTACAATTTCAACAAATATAAGCTATATGATAAAGTATCTCGACTATTCAAAATATGTTAAGACATCTCTTAAATCGTTAAAAGAATTTCGCAAATTTTATTACTATTTTATTTCACGTCACAACGAGATATTTAAATCTTCTAAGAAAATAATATATCTATATATACTATATCTGCTAGATTTTATAAGAATCTTAGAATATAAAAAAGTGTGGTTGTGAAGTTATATCAAAGAATCGAATTTTGAATTTTGATTTAAGAGGGTACTAGAATCGCGTTTTGTTTTTTTTTTGAGTTTCTTAAGACTTTTACATATAGAGATAGATAAAATTATTGTCTACGATCGAACACTTTTAAAATTAGATAGCTTATACGCGTATACTCGTTGTCATCTATTAATGCAACACATCTATTAATGCAACACATCTATTAATGCAATACCCTAATTCTAAATATACGAAACCTCACTCAAAAACTGATATGGTCTTGCCAAAGACTTCCAGGAAGCCTCTTGCAGGGGGCTATTGCCTGCCTGGGGAAGCACGGGAGAGCCTAGGCCTTGCTTGTACTAGTGTCTCCGGCCTTCCCTACTAAATAGCTTTCTGCAGGTAGAACAATGCATCCTTTTACCACTTCACACTCTAGCCATAACAAAAACCCGCCCCTCATTTAAAACAGGCTATGGCGACAACGATATACGTGATAGCAAGACTAATATAATTATATATATTTAAATTTAGTCATTTCAAACATACTTATCGAATATTTAATGATAAATTTGGTGCGGGAAAGGCATTTTGATGTTGAATAGAATATACTTAGGGTTAGAGTATTGCATTAATAGGTGACAACGAGTACCCTCTATTCGCTAGGCGTAAACCCCTATAATTTGTAGACGTAAACCCTCCCGATCGGGTTAGCTGCCCTTCGAGCACTAATTAAACGAAATATAATATCGCACTTAGCTGACAGAGAAGTTTGCGAAAAGGTATAGTAGTAAAATAACTTTCGCTCGAATTACACAATTGCGCTGTAGAAAGTAGATAAACATATTTAAAGACTTAGTAAGTTTAGTATCTCTTTCAATTGACTGCAGAAAACGCTGATATCTTTATAATCATATCGAAAAACATTAACTAATTTTAATGAAATTATGAGTATTATAAATGTCGAAAGTTATCGATAAATCTAAATTTGAAAAACAAGCAAGAAATGCGCGAGATGCGTAGAAAATGCGTAGAATACGTAGAATAAGCAGTAGAAGCTTATATTATTTACTATACGTAGGATAAATAACTTCAAAATGCTATACGTCAAAAGAAAACTTTAACTTGCTATACGTTAGATTTCTTAGTTAAGTCGAAATATAATCTAAATTAATTATCTCTAAAATATTCGAATTCTTTAATAATATAATCGAGTCGATAATATCTAATATATTCGACTTCTATAATAGTGTAATCGAGTTAATAATATTTAACACATTCGACTTTTTTAAAAGTGTGATCGAATCGATAGTATTTAATATATTCGATTTTTTTAAAAGTGTAATCCAGTCGATAATATTTAATATACTCGAATCGATTAAAAGCTTAAGCTGCTCTATATTTTAAATTAACATTAATAATTCGTCTTTATAATTATTTTATCTCTTTTTGATTATTAAGAAATACTTTACTCGTTTAAATTTTTATATCTTTATAAAAAATTAAAATTTTTAAAAATAGCGTATAATATAGAGCTTAAATGAATATAGATTTATTTACACTCGAACGCTTTTGTATTAAAATAATATTATTATTAATTCTTTTTAATAGATTAAGCTATTTCTTTAATTTCTATTTTATACGTTAAACACTTAAATAAACTTATTCTCTCTCTTTTAATTAAAGATCTATATATTATCGATATTTTTCTTTATTATTTAATATAATCTCGAAATTATTATTTTAAATATACTTTTTCTCTTCGCAATTCGTTTTATATTTTAACTATTTTAATATAGATATTAATAAAATCTTAAATATTACTTTTACGTTTTCTTTTCTTTTAATAATTATAACGTTAAATAAAATTCGCGTAAAATTCGATATATTAGATAATTCGAAATTCTAATCAATATTAATTAGCTTAAATATTTTTAAACGATTTTTAATATATATCAAAAGATTCTTAATATCGTTTTCGAATAATTTATTATTATTAATTTTTTCGTTAAATATATCTACGCTAAAAACTTTATCTTTAAATAAATTAATATAATTTATTATTTTGATTTTTATTATAACGCTTTTCAATCTCGATTCGTTTCGAATATTATCGTAGATATCTTTATATAGATTCGATATATTAAAACGTTATTCTTTTTCTTTCATAAACTTTAAATAAAATTATATAACACGCTTTCGTAAAATCTCTACTATCAGATTTATTATTTTATCTCTTTTAATTCTCGCCAGACTTTTTATATAAAGTTATATATTTTTAATAATAATTAATTATATCTTACGAACGACGCAAGTATAAATAACGTATCTTCGACTTATATTTTATTCTATCGTTTTATATAACATATTTCGAAAATATAATTCTTGAAAGCGTAATATAAAATTATAATAATAAATATAATCGTATCGATCGATAAGAATTTTTATAGATATCTACTTTTAGCTATTGATTTAAAAGAAATTATTTCGCTATCGAAGAACGTTCGATATAGTTTTATAATAATTAATTACGTTATAAATCGACTTTTATCTTAACACTTATTATTTATAATTCGTCTATTTTAACTTAAAAAAAACTTATTTAATTATTTTTATCTTCTATAATTCGTTATATAAAGCGAAGATTATGTAGTAAATTATCGATAATTTCGCGAAGAGTCTTAGAAAATCTATCAAATCTCTTAATATACGATATAACGATATTTTAAATCTTCTTTATCGATCTCGCTCGAAATTTATTAATATAATTTAATAACTACTTTTTCGTTAATAATATCGAAATTTAATATAAATATTAAGAAATCTTATTATCTTTCTCGTTTCTATAGAAATTAATTAATTATTAATATTTTATTCTCGTCGAATCGCGCGAAGTCTTCTTCTCTATTTTAATTATATTTTTTTTATTAAATTATTAAGAATTATGACGTAATACTCTAATTATAAACTTAGACTCTTTATCTTTTAATCGATAATAATCTTTATTAATAAAACGTGTTTTATTAATAAAAATATATTTTAATATCTATCGAAAGTCTTATATTTACGCGTTACGTCTCGACTTATATCGTTTTATAGTATATAATTATACTCTTCGTCGTCGATATGTTTTATTAAAATATTACTTCGAATATCGTCTTTATCTAAATTTATTATAAAAATACGATCTAATACTATTAAAATCTTCGTTTACGTTTTAAATCTTATTATTTTATATATTAAAGATAAGAATAAAAAGTAGATTGATCGCGTATAATCGTAATTTTATATCTAAAACGTAGTATAAAAAAACACTTTAATATAACGTTTATTAGAATTAAATAATTTATAAGTTTATAATCGTCGCGTAAATGCGAGCGAAATAGATAAAAAAAAAAATATCGTTTTATTTCTTCGTTTATTCTACTTCGAAATAAAGAAAACTCGATTAACGAACTTTTATACAAATTAATATTATTAATATTATTACGCTTCGTAACGATCGATATCACATAAAAAGAGAAATTATATTTATATTAACTTATTAATTATAAATTATTCTCGTTAACGAAGAGCTTCTTAAATTCTTTAATTTATAATTAATATATTATCGTTAAACGAATAAAATATATAACTAATCGAATATTAATTATTATTTTTATCAACGATCTTTCGAAATTTCGATTTCGAATAATTAATTGCTTTATATTAACTCGAATAACTCTAATTAATCGTAATTAAATAATACTATATTAACGATAACGTTTTTATAAATAACGTAAACTTCGACTTTAAAAACTTTATCGTTTATTATTTTTAAATTAAATATTTATAAGAGAATTCGATATAAGTTAAAAAAGAGTATTAAATATAATAATTATAATTCTCGTTATAATAATCTTTTTTTTATTCGATAAATTCGTAAAATCGAGAAAATTATTTTTAAGTAAGACTTTAAATTAATATCGTATACTATCTTTATTTTATTTAATTTTTAACGTTTAAAAAAATTCATATTTATCTTTTCTTTCTATCCTTTAACGCGTCTCTTTACGAATTTAAATTAAGCTATTTTATGCGCTTTTAATTAAAAATAACGCGTTATTAATCGACTTATAAAGTAATACGCGATAAAATATCTATTTTATCTTTTTAATTTTATATCTTTTTTTATAATCTTAAATTTAGACGATCTTATATTACTTTATTCGAAATTATTCTTATTTTTCTTTATTCTTATTTTCGTTATAATTATTACGTTTAACTTCGAATTAATCTATATATAATATAAAAAATATTAATAATACTATTAATTCTTCGATATTACGAATATTTAAAAAGAAATTAATTTTAAATAAATAAAAATAATCGAATAAAGAGAATAAAAAAATAAAAAAATTGAAAAAAGAGAACGAAAGAACGAAAAGATTAAATAAAATATTTACTTAATAAAGAATATCGTTAATATGCGTGTTTTCGTTCTATTTAATCGAATCGCGTCTAATCTTTATAAAATCGATCGATTTTAATATCGAATTCGATCGACTTCACTCTTTATTACGCTTTAAACTCATAATATTAATTATTTATTTTTCGAATTTTTTAATTCAACCGCGATATAAGTTAAACGACTTTAATAACGAATTAACGATCGACTTTATTCTTTATTACGCTTTAAACTCGAAATATTAATAATTTATTTCTCGAACTTCTTAATTTAATCGCGATATAAATCGAATAACTTTAATATCAAATCGACGATCGAATCGATCGATCTTACTTTTCATTACGCTTTACGCTTATAATATTATTATTACTTTTTTTTTAAATTTTCTTTCTCTCTTATTTTCTTTCTCGCTAATTTTTTATCTTATTAATATATTCGATTAACGAATTAAATATCATTAAATATAAATACTTAAAGATAAAGATTATTTCGTTATTTTTAATAATTATTTTATTTTTCAAATAAAAATAACGTCTCTTTAAAAATTAAGTTTTATATTATTATTAAAAACGATATTATCGTAAATTTAATAAATTTTAGAGATAACGTAAAATTCATTTTTTAGATCGCATTATATTTTATACGTAATAGTATATTCTTAATGACGTTAATATCGTCTTTTTTTCATTTCTATCGATAAAACGTAAAAATTAAATATTAGCTTTAGCGTTTTTTTTATTATCTTTCTCTCTTTAATCGAAATTATATATTTATATTTATCGAAATTAATTAAGATAATTTTATAAAAAAAATCCTATATCAACGTATTTTTTATAAAGTATAAAAATTTAATATTATTAAGCGACGTAAAAGATTAAACGAGTTAAAGTTATAAATATTTTATTATTAAAAGCGTAATTAAATACTTTAAGAAGATAAAAACTATAGATTCTATTAATAAGTTTTTTTTTTTTTTAATTATAAAACTTTTTAAGATTAATTAAATCGAAGAAAATATAATAATTATAATATTAACTTTTAATCGATCTTTAGATATAAATTCTTTATCGTTTTATATTATTCGATAAATCGACGAAAATCGATTATTCGAATCGTTATTCTATTTTTTATATTCTCTTTAACTTCGTCATTCTTTTCTTTAACTTTATTACTTTATTTTTTAACTTTATTAATTTATTCTTTAATTTAATTACTTTATTTTTTATTTAAAACTATCAAAATTATATAATAGAATACTTAGTTATATTAACTATAGAGTGTTATAATATAAAGGGTGATCTATATAAAGCCGCCCATAGAGCGATGTCAAGATCGATCTTAATTCGATCTTTAGTCGAATCGAGATCTTGACAATTCTCTATTCTATAATTTTAATATTCTTCTTCGTTTATATATTTTAAGCGTCGATTTATTAAAGTAAGTCTAATATCGAATAGTTAAATTAAGACTAGCGTTAAATAGCTAGAGTGATTTCTCATCTTCTCACTCTCTATACTCTTTTAGAGACGATTTTGAAATTTACGAGTTTTAACGCTCGCGAAGTTCGAAATTTTAAATAGATTAATACGAAATTCGAATAACAAAGATGAAGTAATCGAAATCTTGAAAACGACTATATTAAATTATCTATCTTACATAAATCTTTCGAAGATTTCACTTTTTGTTAAAAAACGATTTTTTGAAAATAAAATTTTTATATTACTTAATGTATATCAAAATCAAGTAAAAACGAGATCGAAGAATATATGTGAGAATAGCAGTGAAATAATTGAAAGAAATCCTTCTAGCTGCATATGACTGTAAGGCCTTTAATGGTCGATCATAAAGTTTTGGTGCTTGATATTAGTGGTTATCGCGTGCAATGCGAAGGTTTTCGATGAGATTTTGACTGAGATATGTCTAAAGATTTTGATATAATAGATGATAATGTATAATGATAGATATTCTATATAAACATTGAAAGTTTGATGATTATAGAGACTGAGACTAAGTTTAATAATTATAGAGATAATAGTCGCTGAAGGAAATACGCGTTTGTGAAGAATGAATATCATTCGAAGATTTTTCGAATAGGTCGATTATTCGATAGATCACTCGAAATGCGAAAATCAATGAAATTACTTCTTTGAAGTCGAATTCTAAATAGTGACAAATTGCTAATCAAAACGAGAGTATAAATAACTTCTCTAAAGCTATGATGTTAGCGATCAATCTTTGATCTTCAGAGAATATTTCGAGATTACTTTTATTTCGAGAATATCGCGAAAAGCGATAAATTTATCAAGATATAAAATCTTAGTGAGATCGTTAGTTATTTGCTTATTGATAAAAACGAATCATATATTTATAATGTTATCATTAACTTTTTCGCGTACGAAATAATAAGCGATATTAATGTGTTTAATACGAGTATAAAACTAATCGTTCTTTGCAAAAATAATAATATTTTAATTATCGTCGAGAAGAAATTAATTAAGTAGATTTTTTAATCAGATCGTCTTTTTAGTAACTTATATTTAATCGATATACTCTATTTCATAAATAAACAATATTATTATAACTTAATATAAACGATATTAAAACGAGTATTAAGCATAATATATATAAGAGATTTTATAGCTAACTAATAGTTCTCGCGCAATTTTCTTGAAATTATATAATTTTCTTCGATCGATTATAATTTAAATTAAGATTTCAATAATTAAAATAACTAAAAAAGCGAGCGATATAGATTTTTTAATTTAAACGAATAATATCGACGACGCGATCTCGTTTAATAATTATATTTAAATAATAAACGATCGATTTTAAATTCGATATATAAAATTTAATCTTAAGAACTTTCTTAATACGCTAAATATCGATCTTATTAAGATCGATAAATAAAATATTATTTATATAGAGAGCGATAATGATATTCTCTTTGACGTTTATAAACACGCTATCGTTCGATTTAATAAATACGAGATCGAGTCTTTTTATATACTTCTGTACTTCGAAAAGTATTAATATTAAATTCGAAAGAACTATTTTAGATTATAAAGAGTCTTATTTAGTTTATAGATTTTATTGTTTTTATTAAAATTATCGAGTTATTATATATAAATTTTTTTCTAAACATTATTATAGAAAAAGACGATTTTAATATTTATTTATTTTATATTTTAATTTATAGTCGCTATTAAGATAAAGATAATCTTATAATTCATAAATTTAATTATCGATATGAAAGCATTATAATAATTACGACTTTTTTATTATTTGAATTCGCGAACGACTTAGCGAGCTTTATAGCGAGTGATTTTTTTAATAAAATCTCGCTTTAAAATATAGATTCAACGTTCTCGAAGAATATAAGCGTCGAGAAATATTTAAATAAGATATTAAATATTGTTATTTATAAGAAATTTATATTCGTTTTTTATAACGAGCTTTTAATATATACGAGCGAATAAGTTCGAGATAATCTACTTATAAATTTTAAATTTAAAGACGTTAGATTTATTAATATAATATATTAATAAAACGAATATCGTAAATATATTTTGAAAAGAGTTAGATAAGAGATCGCGAAGATTCGAAATTATTAAATTAAAATAATTTAAAAGTATCTTTTGAATAACGCTTAGTTTAAAATCTTTTCGAACGATTTTCACTGCAATAAAGTTGAAAGATATAAATAATATAGATTTATAAATAGATGCTGACCTAGATACACGTCTTTTCGCTGATTATAAAAAGTTTAATCGTGATTTTAATACTAAGATTAAAGAAATAATTGATATAGAAATTATAGACGCAACGTTATTCGAAATATTAATAATGCGCTATTGATTTAGTGTCTCTTCTACAACGAATATTAATATCACAAAACGTTATCGCTTATTAAAGAATTTATATACGTTGATTTTCTCTTCGAAATTTACGTATAAAGAACATTTCTTTATAAAGTATATATTAATAACGCGAATAATCTTCTTTTTGATTAGATTATATAGTCGAAAAATAAACTTTTCTTTATAACTTAGAAGAATACACTTTTTATTATAATTTACGAGTTTTTTTTTGAATACGCTTTAACGCGTAAGCGATAAAGTCGATAATACGCAAATGAAATAGAACAAATTTTTAATAATATATAATTTCGAAGAATATAGTCACGATTTTAATATGAAACCATCGTAGAATAAAATAATTATTAATCGTCACGATTTTCGATTAAAAGAATTTATTAAGATTGAAATTTAATAGAATAAAATGTATTTTATATAATAGAGTCTAATCAAAACGCTTCGTCGTATTATTTATTTGATATTACACTATAAAAGATAAGTTAAAAAGGTCTTAATAATATACTTCTTATTATTGTCGAGATGAATATAATAAATTAAAGCTCAAAGATTTTAAATAGACTTTGAATCTAAGAAATATAACGAAGATCTCACTTTTATAACGAATATAGTAAACTTTAAAATAATAGATGAAATTATCTTTAAATATTATAAAGTATTTAACGTTATTAAAATCTATAGAAAATAGAGACTCTACGAGATTATTATAAATAAATTCGTCT
>NKYR01000008.1:10476-105171 GCA_003184365.1 Evernia prunastri
ACGAAGATCTCACTTTTATAACGAATATAGTAAACTTTAAAATAATAGATGAAATTATCTTTAAATATTATAAAGTATTTAACGTTATTAAAATTTATAAAGAATAGAGATTTTACGAGATTATTATAAATAAATTCATTTAAACGAATATTAGACGTAGTAAGACTATTATAAGAGACGATCTTCTAACGTTCTATAATATAGTATTCACAGATATACTTCTTCGTAATGTTCTTGATAAAATTCATATCTATCGTTATATTAAAAAGCTTATTTAGATTTTATTAATCTAAATAATTTATACGAGTATATTATAGCTAATGAATAAAATCGAAAGAGATATTATAAATTATTAAAGTATTATTAATTTATTATAAATTTAAAAAAAAGAGATCTCGATTGCGAATGTTGATAAAAATGAGATTATTATTAATAACGAAAGTACAGTCGATCTTATAAAAGACGATGACGATATCGACGTTTAAAAACTTATCGACATATAAGAGATTAACGCTTATATTAGATATATATAACACATTTAACAGATTAATAGTGATACGTTTATCGATTATCTTATAGTATAAAATAACGATCTTGCGACTTATAAATTGAATTTAATTATTTTTAATATTCTTAATAAGACGAGAATAAATTATTTCGTAGATAATAAATATGAATCGATTCGCAAAGAAATAACGAAAGTAATCGATGTTTATTATAACACGAAAGCTAAACTTAATAACGTCGATAATAGTTATAAAAATTATAAGCTTTTTATCGAATACGATGAGAATATCAAAGTCGTCGAAGAAATTCTTAGAATTTATAATAATTATAAGATTAATGATCTATTTATTAATCGTATCGAGAATATTAAAATCATCGAGATTAATATTTTGAAGATATATATTCGAATCCAAGTTCTTTAGAAAGATATAGTTGATATTAAAATAGTTATTCTCTTCTGAAGCGGAGATACTAAATAACGTCTCTTCGATACGCTTACGTTTATTACTTAAGACTTTATTTTCTAAAGAAATAATATTAATTTTCGTCTTCTTCTTCTTCTCTTTTTTTATTATAAATTTTTTAAACTTCAAATAAAAGAACTTAATTGAATATTTGATAGAAGAATAGCGATACTTACGCTCAGCTATCTTGCATAAATAATAAATCTTTCAATTGATTTTAAAGTCGTCGAAGTTATTAAATATAGTTTATTTGCTTTTGCTCTTATCGTTACGAACGATATATATAACGAGTTCTTCGATTTCTGTTTTAAATAAGATTTTAATCTTTTTATTCACTGCGATTATTATAATCTTTTGAAATTTGACGATCTTATCGTTACATGAATTATGATTTTAAGTGTAACTTGACTCGAATATATCGTAAGAGTCGCTTAGTTTTATAAAAAAGATTAGAATTCGTAGAGATTCGACGATAATAAGAGATTTGTGAAAATTAGTAATATTCGAAGTAATCTTATAAAAGTTCTTTTTATATTAACGAATTTCATCTTCGTCGAGTATAAAATTAAATATTTAACGCATTAACTCTCTATAGAGATTTATACTCTTAAGCTAATAATTCTTAATTAAAATATTTAATATAATCTAAGAATTTTTGCTATCGAATTCGACTTCGATTAATTCATAATTATTATCTTCGAGACGATAAAAGATAACGATATAAATTCTATAATTAATGATATTATTAAAGAGCGAGAAATTGTTAAGTATTAATTAATTATTAATATTTTATTTTTATCGACGATATTTTAGATTGAACTTTAAAATAATAATAAAGTTGAGAAGAAATATATTCTTCTCGTCGAATAAATTAATCGCTGAAATTATCGAGACTAACGCGTTTCTTCTATCGTCTTACGCGTTGTGTCACGATCGTCACAATATATAGACATATAGTAGATGTAAACGTGATAACTAAGAGCTATCGAGAATTGTACTGCTTAAATATATTGTTCGTCAAGCATATCTAGATCTAACTAGCTCCTTTTAGATTAAGTCTTCAAATCAAATCTAATTAAATCATAATATCATCTCTCTTCGAAAAAAGACTAATCTTTAGTCGATATTAACGTTGATAAAAAGTGTAAGTATCTCATTAGAAATATAATAGCTAATCTAAGTACTGAAAGTTATGCGAAAGTTATAAAATATATCAAAAACGATTAAGTAGATTTTCGAGAGGTTAGCTGATATCGAAATGAAAATAGAAACGTAGAAATTAAGCTGAAATAGACGACGTCGTAGCGATATCGAAACAAAAATATCGAATAATGAGAATCGAAGCGGTTTAGTCGAAGTCGACGTCGTAGTAAACTTGATTTTTTTTTATTAAGATAGTTTAAAATTTTTAATAGCGATATCGAAATATATATCGAAGAGTGAGAATCGAAGCGTTTATTAAGATAATTTAAAACTTTCAATAGCGATATCGAAATAAAAGTAAAAAACGTTATTTCAAGAAAATAACGAAATTATTTTTTGATAATTACTGAGATAAAGCGATCGTCGACATAAAAACTAATCGCTCTTCGTAAGACGAATAATTTGATATTAAAATTTTTAAATTAATAAAGTGTTTTAGATCGTCGCGAGAGATTTCGATATTATTTAAAAATATTACAATCTTTATTTATATCGAAATAGAAGATTTAATATTTTTCAAATTAATTATCAAATAAAATAAATGATAAATCGTGTCGTTCTATTCGACGTCAAATCGTATTAAAGCTTTAATTTTAATATTCGTCAAACTTCGCTCTTTTATTTAAACTTATTACTTTTTCTTGAAATTAACGAGCTCACTAAATAATTCTTGAATAAATCTATTATTATCGCTAACTGTTTTTAATTCATCGAATTAAACTCTTTTATACGATTTTCGAAATTTCTTAGATTACGACGAACTATTTAAAGTTCGTGATATTTTTAATATATTTTAAGATTGAAAAAAATTCGTCAAGCGATTGATTAGTTTTAACTACGCGAATTTTTTCGAAGATTCGAAATATTTAAGCGCGATATCGAGATTTTCGAGATTTAAAGTTTGAAATTATTGAAATAAAGTAATATAATAACGAGCATTTATATCTATTGAAGATTACGCGAATTTTTTCGAAAATTCGAGATATTCGAACGCGATATCGAAATTTGAAATCTAAGATTATTAAGATAAAAGTTTGATTTCGTACGTGCTTATTGAAGATTACGCGAGTTTTTTCAAAGATTTAAAACATTCGAATTATTAAGATGAAAGTTTGATTTTACGCGTGATATCGAGATTCGAAGTTTAAAATTATTAAGATATATTAATTAAAATAAAGCTAGTCTTTGAAAAAATAGAAGTTATCGTGCGATTCGAGATTTGATTTATAACTTCGACGAATAATTATTTTAATATATCTTAATCTAATAAGAGATTGTAGATTTATATTACACGATTAGTAATATTCTTAATTTGACTAATTAAATACTATATCGTCAATATTTCTTTTTATTCTTTTTCGATTTTAATCGTTTTAAGTTTTATATATTTTTTATAATCTTCGTATAATTATAAATTTATTTAAACGATAAATCTTAATTAATCTAAATTGTCGATTATAATAATTATCGCTTTATAAAAAACGAAGCTTTTCGCTAAATTATCTTTTTTATTGAAATTAAGCTTTTAATTCTTCTTTCGATTATTTATCTTTAATATTATCGTTTAATACTTTTAAAAATCGAATAATATTATAAAAAAAGCGTAGAACTAATAAAAATCCGCTCGAATTAATTGAATAATAACGTTTAATTTAGATTTTTTCGGGAATCTATTGATTAAAGATTAATTTATCTTAGTTATATACTTGATTTAAGCTTAACTTTATTCGCTTTTAAACGATTCGTCGATATTTAAATTATCGTAAACTCTTCTTAATAAATAATCGAACGAAGCTCGATAAATAAGTAACATATCTTTTAACGTTATCGTAGAGATTTGCATTTAAATATCTTTAAAAGTAATTATAAGCTTTAAAGATAAAGCTTAAATTGTCGTCGATGTTATTTTTAATATAAATAATATTAACGATAACGAGAACGTTTGAAAATCTAATAGACGTTTATCGAGCGAAATTCTAAATCGTTATATAGATACGCGATTTAAAGAAGATAATTATTTACTTTTTTTAAGCTTATTATAATAAATTCGCTTTTCAAGCTTTCGTTATCGTTCGTCTCGATTATTTATAAATATTATCTCATTAAAAATTCGCGTTCTCTAATAATATCTTCGATATTTTAATCTTAATCGTCTCTTTTTTTAAGAATATTATTAATATCTTAAATATCGATACGACTAATTATAATCGATATTAGTATAAAATAGTAAGCCAAAGTTAGAGATAATAGATTAACGCTATGAATAATAAAATAATATAATGTTTTAAGAGAGTTGTGAAATTAAGTCAAAAATTTATACTTTTCATTAACGCGTATTATTAAAATATTTATTTTATAAATCTTACTTAAATTAGTAAATTCGCTATCGTCGCTTTCTTTAATATTTAGCTTAACAATATTTTCTACTTTTAAGACTTCTCGAACTTTTATATTAGACGAAATACGTCTTTTCGAAAGAATATTATTATTTCTTAAATAATTTTCTTATATTTCTTTCATTTAATTCGATATTTATTAATCTTTTTTCGTTTTTTTCGACGTATTATCTTTTTTACGACGTACTTCTCTCAATCTTAAAATATTATCGACGATAATTAAAAAATCTCACGATTAAAAGAATCGCTTTTAACTTATTTTAGATAAATTATTAAAATTATTAAATAAGACTTATCTATATTTGAAGAAAGCTTTATTTTATAAATTAAATTGAAGATTGATTGATTGATTGATTGCTTAATACGCCTATCTAGTAAACTACTTTACTAATCAGGGAGTTCCTCGAATATTTGTAGCGCTGAAGAAACCTTTCGGACAAAAACTTCAACTTATCCTCTCGTGTTATCATTGTTGTCAACTCTTAGTCTTTGACTGTCAAGTTGTTGCCACAAACCACTGTCACTTCCGTTCTCTTTCAGTCTGCCGCTATTGTTTCCGTGATTGTCTCCTTCTATGCCTTCTTTTTGCTTCCCCTCTTCTCCTTACCCTTTTTCTTGTTTTGGGTTTCTTTGTCTAGTCCTAGCGGTAATTTGGACCGAGCCAATTGCTCTTGGGCCAGCGAGAATTGATCGAGACGTCCTATTTTGATCATCCATCGTGCGGCAGCGCGTATTCCGTGCTTCTGTGTCAAGATTTGTCGATAATCTGACGTGCCGACTTGTTCAATGAGTTCTCTTCTCTCTTTCGCCAGTTCCGGGCAGAACAGTAATATGTGTTTGACCGTCTGTTTTCTCCAGCCGCATGAGCACTCAGCGTTTCGAATACCAGGTACCTTCATTCGATAGAGAAAATCATTGAGACCTATCTTCTCGCTTCGAAGTTGTACTGCCATTGAGCTTTCTGCTTTCCTTAGCTTGGAGTGGTAATCGAATCTATTGTCAAAGAGACCGCCTTCCTGAGCCGGACTTCTAACNCAGTGTGGACAGCCTCAGTGAGAGTCCCTAATGCGGTCTCCACTGATCGTTTCCTTCTTGCTCCCATCTGTTGTGCTGGCAGCATTTTGTTTTCCTCGGCTATATTGTTGAGTCTCTTTGAGATCACTGTCTCTAACGCTTTGCCGAGTGTATCGAGAAGTGCAATAGGCCTGTATGACTTCGGCTCAGANCGATGTTGCTCTTTCCTGTAGAAAACTTTCCGTCCATTTAACAATAAAGCTTGGCACTCGCTTGCTGCGGAGGTTGTGTATCAGTCTCTCATGGGAGACATTATCAAAAGCGCCTGCTACGTCTAATGACAATAGACTCGCCACCTTCCTTTTACCACATTTGCCGTGGTTCCAGACCGTGTGGACAGCCTCAGTGAGAGTCTCTAATGCGGTCTCCACTGATCGTTTCCTTCTTGCTCCCATCTGTTGTGCTGGCAGCATTTTGTTTTCCTCGGCTATATTGTTGAGTCTCTTTGAGATCACTGTCTCTAACGCTTTGCCGAGTGTATCGAGAAGTGCAATAGGTCTGTATGACTTCGGCTCAGAGTAGTCTTTTTTACCTGGTTTCTTGAGAATTATCGTGTTTGCTTCTTTGAAGTGTTTTGGGTGGTATCCGACATCGAAACAAGCTTGAAAGAGATGAGAAATCGAGTCTATTAGTTTTGTTTCTGTTACCGTTCGCAGAAACCTATTGGGAATTCCAGTGATACCCGGAGCTTTGTCTGCCGCTGGATGCCATATAGCTTCACGGACTTCTTTGTTACTGAGTCTACCGTTTTCTTCTAGGGGTTCGGGATATCTTGTTTCAGCAATGTCGCTTAAGTCCGCTATCGGTGAAGGGGGAAATAAGACTCTTCTTAAGGCTTTCACTTTGCGTTCGAAGTCCTTTGCTTTGCCTCCGTTCCCGTCTTTAATCGCTGGAAACTGTGGTAATTCTTTGGGTTTGCCGCTTTGTTGTCTCCCCCACTTTGCAAGTATTATAACGTTTATTAACTAAAGAATTTGAGATTTTCGTTTTTTCGAAACGTAATCGATAGAATCTAAATAATCGTAATTTCGAGATTGATAATTAGATTAATAGCGTTTATAAAGATACTTATTTTACGAAGCTAATTAATAACGTTCTGGATAAAAACGCTTACTTAATAATAACACTTAATTATATTCTCGATTATAATAATATTTAAAAAATGATTTTAATCGACGATGTTCTTTAAAAATAAATTTAAAATTAATACTTATTCGATAACGAAACTCGATATTTTATCGAATAACTTTAAATCGAAAATAGATTAATCTATCTTTCGCTTCGAAATAACGTAATTTTAATTTATAAAATTTTTAATAATTATCTAAAAGCTTTAAAATTAATTCTTTTAATTTAATATTACGTCGATTATAATTTAATCGATTATTAAAAGACTTTAATTTTATATTTTAATAAGACAAGATCGATATTTCATTAGCTCGTTATAATAAAATAATAATTAATAAATCGACGAAGCTTAAAGATTTATTTATATTTTTGATTAATCTTTTTTATCACTTCTTAATCGTATAAATTATAATTAAACTAATTAAAATAAAATAAATCGAAGAGCTATCTTTCTTAACGAGATTTTTTAAATCTTCGAGATTATTAAACGAATAGAGAAGATTTTAATAAATTAAAAATCTTCGAAGTCGATAAGAATTAATAACTAAAGAACTTTTCAATAAGATTTAATAATAATTTAAGTGTTTTAAAATTTTCTAAATTATCTTTTAATCTAAAGATTTAGAATTTAAAATTCTTTTAATTTAATATAAATTAAGACGAGTTAGACGCGAGAAGATATTTCTCGACTTTCCTCTAATACTATTTTCGCTTCGCGTCTAATAAGAAACGATATATTATCTAAACTATTTTTATATCGATATTACTGTCCTGCTCGTCTACGAGGTTCTACTACTAGTCTAAACCGGTTATTTAATACGACTATAACCGATATTATACTATTATAAAACGAATTTATGATAGTTCTAGAACGGTTTAATAACCCTCGTATTCTATAGGTTCTTTCGTTAGAACCCACAACGGTTTTTGGTTTTGCAACGGTTTTTGGTTTTGATATCGTTATATTACTGTTATACTACCTTCGAAGACTACGAAGATTGAGAATTCTCTAGATTTGCAGTGATTGCGGAGGTTGCGGAGGCTGAGAACCTTTCAAGGCTGCATGGCTGAAGGGGCTGCATGACTGCATAGCCGCATGGCTGTATGACTGAATGGCTGAATGGCTGCAATAGGCATGGCTATGGGCATGGGTATGGGCAAGAGACTGAGACATCTCCATTGCTGCAGTGGCTCGGAAGGCTGCAGAGGCCGAGAATTCTTCAAGGCTGCATAGCTGTATGGCTGCATGGCTGAATGGCTGCAATGGACATGGCAAGAGCATGAGTATGGGCAAGAGAAGAGACTGAGACATCTCCATTGCTGCAGTGACTCGAAAGGCTACGAAGACTGAGAACTCTCTAAATCTATAGTGACTATATGATTATTGATCGTGACTGCCTAAAAAAAAAAAAAAATGAAAATGAAAATGAAAATGAAAAAAAAATGAATTGAAAAAAAGTTTTAAAAATAAAATAAAGTTTAAAAAAAGATTTAGTTAAAAATTAAAAATAATCGTTTTTAGTATGTTTTAGGTAAATTTAATAAGTTAATTTTAAAACGATTATATATCGAGATATTACTTAATCGTAGTATTTAAAACGATTATATATCGAGATATTACTTAATCGTAGTATTTAAAACGATTATATAACGAGATTAAAACTTAACTATCTTTCGTCGCTATTATATAAACGTTATCTAATCGTTAGATATCGACTCTTTACTCGTAAAGTAACTATTTCCGCTATTAATCGAGTATATAACGAGTGTATAACCTCGTAGAAGACCAGGACAGTATTTATCGATACTCGAAGAACTAATAAATCGTATTTTAAATCGTTTTTTATTAATTTTTCGATAGTTATTAAAACGATAATATAATCTCTTTAATAGCTCATTTTCGAATATTAAATTTTTTTAATATTTCTTCGAATTTTCGTAATTTCCTTCACTGGTTCGATAATATAATTTATTATTCTTAGATATAATATTAAACGTTTTTTAGCTATTTTAAAAGATTCGACGAATTAATTAAACCGATTTTTGAAATTAAGAGAAACGTTTCTTTCTATCTTCGTTATAATAATTAACTTTATAAAAATATTTTTAAACGTTACTTTAATAAACGATAATACTTTTAAAATATTTTGAAATATTTTAATATTTAAATAAAAGTTCGTAGAGATAATTAAAAACTTTTCGAATTCGTTTTTTAAAATAGAAATTAATTAATATTATAACGATTCGAAAGACATCGATAAGATCTTAATATCTTCTTAATTAATTATTTAATAACTTAATAATTAATCGAGTTGATTAATTGGCGCTGAGAGATTTTAAAGATAAAACAATCGTGAAATTAAAAGAATAACTTTAAGATTTCTCGATTAGTCTGATAATTTAAAATTAACGTAATTAAGTTTAATATAAATTACTTGAAATTAATTGATATAGCGAAAGCGTGGTTAATAATTTAGAAGTATTAACGAAAGCGTTTAATGCACTTTAAACTTCTTTATATATAGAATTTAAATAATAATTAATATATTTCGAAGATTTCTGAAATTCAAGAAAATAGCTTAATATATCTTTTTAATATCGTGATATTGCTATTAATTATTACGTCGTAGTAATATATACGTATAATGAGTGTGAAAAGTCTGTGTTTTTCTATAAAGTTCTGCTATCTAAATACATTGCTTTGTTAGGCTTCGCCGAGCTTCTTTCTGATCTTGCTGTATGTTTATTCCGAGCTCTATCAAGCTTCGTCAAGCAAGCTCCGCCTTGTTCATAACACGAGTTATGCTAAAAAAAGAAAAAAAAAAGAAAAAAAAAAAGAAAAAATTTAAAATAAAAGAAGAGAAAAAAGAGAGCGAAGGAAGAAAAAAAAAAAGTCTTTTAACTATTAAAATTTTGATAATTTCGAAAAAGAGCAAGTAATTAATTTTTCGATTTTTTTAACCTCTCGCATCATGAATTGAATTCATGAATCTATACTTGTTATTATTAATATATTAAACATAAATCATATATGTGATATGTGAAAAAACGATCATATATATCTTGATTAAAGCTTATTGCGTATTAGTTAATTGACACAGGTGAGAAATAGGTATATATACTAACTATATATGTAAGGTGATTAAATACATATTGCGCGAAGAAGAAGAAGAATCACGAAGTAGGAAGGGAAACCTATGAAGTCTTCTTCGCGCCAAGATCTCATTTCCCAATTAGGGCAAGCCTCGGAGGCTTTCAAGCTCCGGGGCTTACTGGGCTAAGCTAGAACTATGACATTAATAATACGTTAAAAGAAGAAATTTCGAGCTCATCGTATAGCTCTTTGAATTATTTTGTAACTTACACGTAGTCTAAAGTATACTCTAAATTTATGAATATAAATCTCATATAAAAAGACGTGTTTGAGACGATGATTTCGATAATTATTAGCAGTGAGAACTTATATTTATTAAATTTATATATCGCGTCGAGAATTAATTCTTTATAATTAATCTTTAATATTGATTATATAACTACTTCGTAATCGAATACTTTTTTATACGTACGAATCAATTTTCTTTATTATATAATTGACGAATTAATATCTAAATAGAAGTTATTAATTTAAATACTTCGCTTTTAATCTTATATTTGATATTATAAATGTCGAATCTTTTGATAAAAGAACTTTCTTCGTTCTAATTAAGATGTAGAGATAAGATTAAGGTATATACTTTAATAAAGATTCAATACGCGTTTGATTAATAATAAAGTTTTCAACTAGTTACGTTATCGCGATCTTTAGTTATAATAAATAAGAATCAACTATAATGTAATTATAATTGTAAATAGAATTTATCACTTTAAGAGATTAATCTATCTACACTTCGACTATTTTAATATATTCAACAATAAGCTCGAATAAGCAGTCAATTAGACGTGTTGAGATAATTCTTTTATCGATGCTTTTGTTATTTTTTTTCTGTTTTTCGTCGCGATTATAACGAATTCATATCTTTTTAATAATATCGTCTTTAAATCGTTTAATAAGCTTTTTAATAACGACGTAATTCTCAAAATATATATACTTCTAAATACGTACAATAAGAGCGTTAAGACTTACGTCTATTTAGTTATTAGAGAATAAAATTAAAGATATAATTATTAATTAATATAGAAAGATATTTAATAATAATATTTTAGAAAGATGTAAGGATATTCGACTGCGCGTAAGCGCGTGACATTATATCTGTTTTAATTAATAATTTATATAAATATATTATAACTAATAAATAAAATCGATAAAAATATTATAGATAATAAGAATATTATTAGCTTATTATAAATTTAAGAAGAAAAAATCTCGATTACGAGTGTTAATAAAAACGAGATTATTATTATTAGCGAAAATACAGTCGATCTTATAAAAAGCGGCGACGATATCGATATTTAAAAGTTTATCGATAAATGAAAGATTAATATCTATATTAGATGTATATAACATATTTAATAAATTAATAATAATACGTTTATCGATTATCGTATAAAATAAAATAATGATCTCGCGATTTATAAATTAAATCTAATTATTTTCAATATTTTTAATAAAATAAAAATAAATTATTTCGTATATAACAAATATAAATTGATTCGTAAGGAAATAACGAAAGTAAGCTTAATAATATCGATAATTATAAAAATTATAAATTTCTTATTAGACACGATAAAAATATCGAAGTTATTATTATAAAATTAATAATTTATTTATTAAAAGCGTCGAGAATATTATAGTAGTTAGATTTTTTGAAAATATAATTAATATTAAAATAATCGTTCTTCTTTAAAATCGAGATATTAAATAATATCTTTTTAATACGTTTTCGCTTATTACTTAACGACTTATTTTCATGAAAAAAAAAAAAAAAAAAAATTCTTCTTCTTCTTTGCGATTATAAACTTTTTAAATTTAAAATAGAATAATTTGATTTAATATTTAACGAGAAAGTATTTATATTTACGATTAGTCGCTTTATATAAAAAATAAATTTCGCGGTTATCATTATTATTAGCGCTCTTCGTGAACTTATTTTTATTTTTACTACTACGATAAATAAATATAATAATATTAAAATTATTTAATAAGATACGACGTTCTTTTTTTACGATAATTAAAATAATTTTATTAAATTTAATATAATTCTCATTATAAAGCTTATAAATTTAAATCTAAATCTAAATTATAATAAAAATCTTAAAAATATTATCGAATTTAATAAAAAATAAGTCGATTAAATAGATCTTCGAAAAAATAAGACTATCGTTTAAATTAATAATTTCGATATTAATTCTTTAAAACATCTTTTCATATTGAAAAATTTATTTTTAAAATTAAAGATAATAATACGAAACTGTCAAGATTATGTGGTAGGACACTTAGTTGTATTAACTATGGAGTGCTATGGTACAAAGGGCGACCTATGTAGGGCCGGTGCCAAGGCCGGCCTTGGCCCGGTCTTTAGCCGGGCCGAGGTCTTGGCAGTCCTCTACCCTACAATTTCAACANTATATGGTAGGACACTTAGTTGTATTAACTATGGAGTGCTATGGTACAAAGGGCGACCTATGTAGGGCCGGTGCCAAGGCCGGCCTTGGCCCGGTCTTTAGCCGGGCCGAGGTCTTGGCAGTCCTCTACCCTACAATTTCAACAGAAACTTCTTTATAAGTTATACATAAAGATTAAAATTAATTAATTTATAACCTTCGATAATAAGATTAAGCGTCGTTTCGAAGTCTTCTACGTGTTTCTTAATAAATTAACGCTTATTATAATTTAAATGATTTCGAAATATTGCGAATATATAAGATTTTTTAACGTTAATAAATGAAAAGAAATTATTAATAATAAATTGATTATCAATATTTTCGCGTTATAAAATATATTTAAGAAAAAAATTTATAATTTTGATAAAAATTAAAAATATATTATTATTATCGACGAAGTCGAATTATTCGACGATAAGTTAATTATTTAATTATTTAAATATCGTTAAAAGAATTAAAAGAAAAGCGAGAAGATAACACGTAATATATTAATAGAAAAAAAATTAATAACGACGATTCGACTATCGTTTTAAATAAGATATCGATTAAAAAAAAGTTAAAGAATACTTTTAAATCTAAGAATAATTATTTCGAAGAAGACGACCAAGTTTTCGTACGAGAATTAAATAATTCGATATCACTAATAATATTAAGAGTGTCTTCGCTAACATCAAAATTAATATTATTATTATTTAATAATATAATGAAAATAAAATAGATATTTTAATCGCTATTAGAGTTCTTAAGAATCTCATCGATATTTAATAATTATTATTAATCTTCGAATCTTTGTAGACGAAGTAAAAAATATTTATATATAAATCTACGATAGATACGAGCGACGTTATTAAAATAAAAGATATTTAGAAGTAAAAACAACTTGATAATATAAATTAATTTATGATAAAATTATATTAAATATAACTATAAAAGACGTATTAATCTTCTTAAAGATGCTTTAACGCTTTTTTTATATTATTATTTTAATAAAGATTTGAATTCCTAATATTCGTTTTACGAGTCGTCGTTATAAGATTAAAATTAATTTGTTATAATCACAGCGATAAGATATTTACGAAAATAATGAATTAAAAAATTTGAAAATAAAACTTAGTCTTTTTTTTTAGAGATTTCTAAAATCGAAATATTTTATAATAATAAAAAACTTTTATTATTTTATTTTATAATAAACTTTTTTTAAAGCGCTCTGTTTAAAAATCGATTATTATAAACTATTTTAAAAGATTTTAAACTATAATTAGATAATTAATATTGCTAATTTCAATTATCGTAGATAATTACTATT
The DNA here is from genome assembly GCA_003184365.1 of Evernia prunastri. Taxonomy (NCBI): domain Eukaryota; kingdom Fungi; phylum Ascomycota; class Lecanoromycetes; order Lecanorales; family Parmeliaceae; genus Evernia; species Evernia prunastri. Next base: position 24,156 of record NKYR01000008.1, read on the forward strand.
AATTCGATTTTAATAGAATTATTATTAATAAAGCGATATAAAAAATAATAAGATTTAAAAATCTCGTTAGCGTGTTCTACGTAGAAAGATTTGATGAAATATTCTATTATTGATTTTTAATAATATAACGATTTGACGATCGCATAGCGCGATATTAGCAATTAATAACTTCGACGTATCTCGATATATTAACGAGAAGTTAAAAAAACTCTTAATTATCGATTTTCGATTAAAGAATTATTTAATAATAAAAAGTATTTATATTAAAGAGATTTGTAAAGAGATTTATATAATTATAACGATTCGTCGCGATAACTATATCGTAATACGATAAATATTATCGCAGTTATAATTAATAATAACCTATCACTATAGATAAACAGCGTCGAGTAAACTCGAGCTTATAATCTATCAAGATTATGTGATAAAACACTTAGTCATATTAACTATAGAGTGCTATAATACAAAGGGTGACCTATATAGGGCGATTTCAAGGCCGGCCTTGGCTCGGCCTTTAGCTGGGCCGAGGCCTTGGCGGTTCTCTAACCTACAATTTGAACAAAATCTTTTGTTAATAACATTGTTAATAAGATCGATATTCTTAAATAATTTAATTAATTTTTTAATTTTTTAATATTTTAAATATCTTATATAAACGTATTATAGATTAAAAATTTGATTATTAATTTTATATAACAAAAAATTAGATTTCGAATTAAAAAAGAAATTAGAGTTAATTAATATAAAGATAATATTATTGATAGAATTATATCGCTTTTTATAATTAAGAGCGAAGTATAATATTATAAATTTAATATTTTATTATTTCGATATAAAGATCAATATTATTTTAACTTTAAAAGAAATTAATAAAGATTTAAATTCTTATAAACGAAAATAAAATAAATTATTATTATAAAGTCAGACGATAATATCGCGCTTATCTATTTCGATTTTTATTAAAATAAACTTTATCTAAATATCGACGCGTATAAATTATTTCTTAAATACTTATAAAATTTAGCGATATTTTTAAAATGTAAAGATTCTTAAAGAAATATAGAGAATAAAGTAAGAAAAGATAAGAGATCACTCTAATTATTCGACGTTAGTCTTACTTTAACTACTTAATTTTTAACTTTAACTACTCGATATTAAACTTACTTTAATAATTCGACGCTTAAAATATGTGAATAAAGAGAAAAACTGAAATTGTAGAATAGAGAATCGTTAAGATCTCGATCGACTAAAGATCGAGTCTTAACGATTTTGACTTCGCTCTATAAGCGACTTTATATAGATTGTTCTTTGTGTTATAGCACTTTATAGCTAATATAACTAAGTGTTCTATCACATAATTTTGATAGAAAACACGTTATACGAGAATTTAAACGCGTAAATTTGAAAGATACTTAAAAAAAAGTATCGATTAGATTAAAGTATATATATAGAAAGTACTAAGTTGTCCCTTACGTAATTTTGAAGATATATACTTTTTCGCTATTAAGCGGCTGAATATCAGTTAAAAAATAGCTAAAAACGGCTAGCTAATGACTTAAAAAACCAGTAGAAATCGAATAGAAAATCAATATCTTTCACTAAAACCTTCATCGAATAGATATTCGCTGTTAAGCTATCTTCAATATCGATATAAAACGATCTTTCATCGGATTTTAATCGGATCGAGAACTCTCTAAAGCTATAGTAGCTCTGAAGACTGTGAAGATTGCGGAGACTAAGAACTCTTTAAGTCTGAAGTAACTGAATGATTGCATGGCTGCATGGCTGCAATAGACATGGGTATGGGCATGAATTTGCTGAGACATCTTCACTATTGCAGTGACTCGAAAGACTGCGAAGACTGCAGAGGCTGGGAACTCTCTAAGCCTAAAGTGACTGAATGGCTGAATGACTGCATACCTATATGGTTGCAATAGACATAAACATGAGCATTAGCATAAGTATGAATATGAATATGCTGAGATATCTTCATTATTGCAGTAGCTCGAAAAACTACAGAGACTGTAGAGACTGAGAACTCTTCAAGTCTAAAGTGACTGAATAACTGAATAACTGCAATGAGTATAAGCAAAAGATTGAGATATCTTTATTGCTGTAGTGACTCTAAAGGCTGCGAAGATTACAAAGGCTGAAAACTCTTTATTCGCGACTGCCTATTTAGAAATTTCGATTATTCGTTTTATCGATCGTTATATAGTCGTTGTTTAACCGCTTTAAAACTTTGATAAAAATTGTAATAGTTATTTATAACTTACTAGCGATATTATAGCGAGTTAAAATCTTTTTAAAGTTATATAGCGGTATTTAAATCGCTATTAATCGAGTAAAAACTCGATGAAAATCTAGTATTCGATAAACAGCTAGTATATAATAGATATCTACTAGACGTAAAACTTTAAGAGCGAGCATCTGAGTAGATAAAGAACGTTAAAAGAAGAGTAAAAAAAACGCGAAAAGGAGACGCGATAGTTTAAGAAGTATTTTTATAAAAAAAAAGTTCTTAATAGAAAATTAAGCGTAAAATAACTCGTTTAGATCGATAGTAAACGAAGTAACGAAGTTAGTTTTACGCTTAATATTATTAGAAATTAAAGATATTAAAAAGAAGCGTTAAATTTTAATAATTATATATAAAAAGAAGAAAAGAATTATAATAAAGAAGATAAAGAGCGAATTTTTTTTAACGATTTTTAAGAATAAGTAGAAGTATATCTTATTAAAATAGATTATAATAATAAATAGACTTTAAAATAAAGATTTATTATTATAAACGATGATATAAGAGATCAAAAAGATCTTAAAGAAGAATACGAGATAAATAATAAAAATGTACGAGTCGATAATAATAATAAGAAAATTCTTTTCGATAATAATCTATAAAATAAAGATTTCGAGATTTAATATAGATAATTAGATTATTATCAAAGAGAGAATAGAGATAAAAAATTGAAGTCTATATTTAGAACTCGAAATAATTGAAATATAATAATAGAAGAAGAGAGAAAGTTATACTTCTCTCTAATATTATACATAATAATAATTGAAATAATAAATAATTTTATTAAAAGATATTTAATTAAGATAAGTGAGATAAAGAGAATAGAGAGATATAATTAGATAGTAATTAAGATAAGTGAGATAAAGAGAATAGAGAGATATAATTAGATAGTAATTATAATATAATATTTTAATTATTAAAAACGAAAATATATAATTAGAGCGTGTTAAAATTCTACGCGCTACGCTAAATATTATTAAATTTATAACACTCGTAATTATTAGAAGAAAACGTTAAAGATATTAAAATTTTATATTAATTATAAGAGAATAGATTACGCGATATATGAAAAGAAAATCTACATAAAAAAATTAAAATTAAAGAATACGTTAAAGAATAACGAATAAAGTTTTATTATATAAATCGTTAAAAAAGAGATTGTTTTCGATATTTCTAAAAATAGATAAAGAATTTATATTAATAAATTGAAAAAGAAGAGAAAAATAATGTTAGAAATATTTAAATCAATAAAGGTATTAAATATTAAAAAAGAGATTAAAATATATAGAAAGATAAATAAAAAATAGAAAAATCAACGATACGCTTAATACTCTTAATTCGAGAATTAAAATAATAGATAATCGTAATATTAAGTATTTTTAAGAAAGCTATACGAGCTTCTCTTTAATAAAAAGATTTTAATAATAAAATCGTTATTTTTAAGAAGATAACGTAAAATTTAACATATAAAAAGATAATAATTAATATAGCGAAATAGATTGATTGATTGATTGTTTTATACGCCTATGCTAGCTACTTGATGTAAGCTAATGAGGGTAACATTAACGCTGAACCAGCTTTACGGCTGGGCGTTGAAGAAACCTGAGGGCGAACCTCTGGACAAAAACTTCAACTAAACAGTACGCTCTCCCTTCTGCTGTGCTCCTTAGGAGCCCTATTACACCACCGCACATCTCTCTACTTCTTTGCGCCGACTCTTCTATTCTCTGACTTTTGTATCTCTGATCGCCCCCGCCTCTAGAGGCGGGTACGATCGCTTCTTCGTGCGCCCTTTTTGGGCTTAATGGTCTCCTCTACCCCGAGGGGTAGTCTTGACCGTTGGAGTTGTTCGCTGGCCAACTCGAAGCTGTNTTGTATTTTCCGTCCAATTACGTCAATGCTCTGATATTCCTCGACGTCCCTATATGGATTAACCCAATTCTTCTTTCTTCTTGTGCTGGTGGCCGCTAGGTCCCAGCTTTTTTCTTTCAGGGCTTTAAGAGCCCAGGCCTCTTTCGTCACCGTAGGTGTAGGCCCTCGTTTCCTTTTCCTGCCTCTGCTACCCTGGAAGTACCGGGCGATTCGCTCGTTGCCCTCTTTCGTGGCGGGGTGGGTACCTCGTAGAGCTTGGTGTTGCAATACCAGCTTGTCGAGTTGGTATTCCAGGGGGGCTATAGAAGCCTCCGCCTCTAGGACCGGGATGGGAGTTGCCTTATATGCTCCGGTCACCCTGCGAAGACACTCATTTTGTATCTTGGTTAGCTTCTCGGAGGGCTTCCGGGTCTTTAAATCTTTATTTTTAAAGATTATCGTTAATAATTTATCTATTCAACTCTTAGAAAATTGATTAATCTTCTATATATAATTATAAAAATTAATTAATCTCTTTATTATTAAAGACGAGAATTTTAATTTTTTTCTCAACGTCTTCTTTAAGCGAAACGTTAATATCTTATAAAATTTCGAAAAAATATCGTTATTTTCGAACGACTTTTTTAAAGTCGTACGTTAAATAACTAGCTTTATCTTATTAATCGATATAAAATTAACAGCTCTATAATCGCTTTCGAGAATATCTTATTCGTCAAGCTTTTTAAAATCTCTTATCGCGTCGCGTCTTTAAAAAACTTCGTTATATATAAATTTCTATAATACGTCTTAATTACTTTTATCACGTTCGTAGATTTTAAATATAATTTTTTTCATTAATTAATTAAAACTTTAAGTTCAGCTTTATTAAAGATCTTCGTTTTATTGAAAAATTATCTATTAGACTTTTTATTAAATATAAGATATTTAATTATCGCATTATAGATATTTAATTATCGCATTATAGATATAATTATAATTATACGTCTTAGTTAGATATTCTTTTTAAATATTAATTATAATTAGTCTTTCTTCAAGCTCTTAATTTCTTTTCTTCTTCAAATTCTTTTATCTCTTTTTCAACACGTATTTAAATTTACGATCGATTTTACAATCGATCTTATAATCGATTTTTATCAAAAAATTTATTATACTCGAAATCGCAACTTTATATAAATTTTATTTCTTTAAAAAATAAATTTAGAGAAAAAACTTTAATGTTTTTCGCGTTATTTTTTTTATCTTAAATCTTTTAAATAATAGCGAATTAAGACGTTATCGTTTAGAATCTCTATTCGACACTTTATCAGTATATATAAAAACATAAGGTAGGGCTGAGCTAAAATATCTTAATTTTGTATGTGCAGCCAATGTAAACCTCCACCTGATTACGCTTTTAGGTATCGCGTGCTTAGTCAGCCCGCTAGGTCTCCCGAGCGCCTCCTCATCAAAACTTTGGTGTAGCCTTTTCTATCAAATTTTTGATGTTCCTTTTTTCAATTGTGAAGATATATATGCGCTATTCAGGGAATCAAATTTTTTTGGAATCGATACTATAGTTATTGATAAATACTAATTTGAAAATTTTTCACCTCTGAGAGACCCCGAACCTTTCTACCTCCGGGGTGCGTGACTCTGAAATCAGCCCCCGAAATTCTCAAAACACATCACGAATTGAATTCGTGGGCCTATACTTGTCGAAATATAAGATCATTATAATTACTTTATAATCTATTAATATTTTATTCGATTTAATATTTTATTCGATTTAATATTTTATTCGATTTAATATTTTATTCGATTTAATATTTTATTCGATTTAATATTTTACTTCTTCGAAACTCCGAGTTAATCATTTCGAATATAAATACGATTTATTCGAGATATAATATATTCAAATTTTTCTACGAAGAAGATAAATAATCTATTCTTCGAATAATTATATTTTTAATTATTCGTTAAATTATAAATATCTTTCTCTAAATTTTTAAGAAGTTTTACGAACTTCGTCTTTTATTAAATCGTCGCTTCTTTAACATTAATAATTTTATTAATAAACTTTAAACTCAAGTTTTAATTACTTTTTATTACGTTATATAAGATATTTAATAAAAATATTTTTTATTTTTTATTTTTTATTAATTTATTTAAATTAAAGAAATCTTTTTTCGTTCTTTGCGAGAGTATAGATATATACGATCGTAATCGACTAATCACGACTTATTATTCTATAAATTAATAAACGTTTATCTTCGCTGTAAAAGATTTTATAAGTAGCTAGCATAGGCGTATAAAACAATCAATCAATCAAGATTTTATAATTTTATTCGTTATTTATTTATTATACTATTATCTTATTATTATTAATAATTACGATATTATAATCTATTTCATTTCGATTCGAGTCGTTTATATAGTAAGTCGTAATCGATATTAATGAAAAAGTCTTCTAAAAGTAGATCTATATTTTTATTATTATTTCGAACTTTTGAATTAATAAGATATTCACTTTATATCGCTACAATATATTATATATACGATTAAACTTATTAAATTTAAGTATTAATCTAACGTTAAGCGAAACGATATTAATTTTATCTATAAAAGTTTTAATTAAGCGTTAATTAAAGTGTAAAATAAATTATATATATAAATCTAAAACTTTTAAATATATAATCGTAAGAAAAAAAAAACTTTTTACGTTTATACGTCGAATAATTTATCGCTTAATAATAGATTATAATAAAGATATCTTATTAATAATTATATTATCTTAATCTATTTATAGTGTCGCGTTATATAATCGTCGTAATAAAAATTATAGCGTTTCTTTTAATCGATTATCACGAATCGTAATTTAAACGACTTATTAAAATTCGCATTTATATCTCTTATCGATATTAGAAATTTATATATTCTCGAGCTTCTCTCGAATATTAAAAGTAATTTAAATTTTATTACGAACTTATAATTTAAATAGTGTCATGAACTCAGATCCACAATCAGGTATAGTGGCCCATCCTCACTGACAAGGCTGGCCCATGCCAAGCAAGACCAGCCCTTCAGCTCAGCCCTACACTAGCGCGTCGAGCCGTGGCCTCATATTTCTACAAGCATGCATTTGTACTTAGAAAACCTCATAGTTAGAATTCTATTCACACTACATTCAAATGCTATTCAGTCCTACTTATAGTCCCTGACAATAGTTTAATTAAAATTTATATCTCTAAAACAGCGAAATAATCGCAATCTATCTCGTTATCTCGAATCGTTTATTCTTTGAAAAAATCGATTTTATATAATAAACGATAAATACGTAAAATCTCGATATATAATATTCGCTCGCAAAAATCTCTTTTTTAAAAATTGAAAAAATCTTATTAATTTTTATATTTACTATCTTTCGCGAATCGTAGTATATTAATTAATCTTTTTTATTATAATTGAAATATTTCGAGAATATTTTATTCGCGAGAACGTGATTATTAATTAACGTATCGATAATTTAATACGTAGTTAAGACGCTATTATTTCTTAATGCTATCGATATTAATAAATATAATTATCTTTCGTTTAAATATCTAGAATTTTCTACGAGCTTCAATTCGCTTCTTTCTTATCTTCGAATAAAAATAGACTTAATAATCTTTTTTTTATTCTTTTATTTTAATATCTTCTTTCATTTATTATTAAAAAGATTAAAACGAAAGATAAAAGAAAAACGTAATCGCATAGCGAGCTCGATATTATTCGAAATAAATAATAATTTAAATATTAATAAAGTTTGAAATAAAAATAATGAAAGCGAGACGAATCTCGTATTTTTAACGAAGAGATCGCTAAATAACTTTCGCGACGTTTTTAAAAGAATAAATTACTTATCGTTCGACACACTCGATCTTGAAATAAAATCGATTATTATTTTCTTTTTGCGTTTTTATCGAAGAAAGATTTATATATTAATTCTTTCTCTCTTTCTTTCTTTTTTCTTCGACGTTCTAAATTAAAAAAGAAAAGATAAACTTGTTTTATTAAATTCGACGCTCGCACTATTCAAATACGTCTTCGATTAATAATTCGCTTAATAATAATAATAGAATTTGAGAAATTTGTCTTTATTCTTTTTTATCGTCGTTATCTTCTTTATTTTTATTACTTTCTTTATTTTTCTTTTTATTTTTTTAATAATTTCAATCATAATTTTTTCTTTTATATTAAAAATATTAACGTCGAATTCGAATAGTATAAGAAGTATACGTAATCCACGTTCTTCAAATCGAATAGAATTTCTAAACTCGATTCTAAATATAGAATTTTCATCTAACACTTTTAAGTTAGATAGCTTATCGATTAATATATCGTTATTTAATAATATATTATTCTCGTCTTTATTATTCTATTAATTCTTAGATAACTATTTATTAATTATATTCGAATAAAAGCTTAATATTTTATTTATTACTTCGCTTCTAGATTTAGAATCGCTTATTATAAAAGATTAAATTAATAATATTTTAATCTATATGTGTGTCTTTTTTATGAAGTGTGAAAAATTTCGTAAAATTATTTTCTTTTATCGAGATTTTTTATCTCTAAGATTTCTCGATTATATCGTTTTTAAATTAAATTTTCAATAAAAACACGCTTTTTCGTTTTAAATCTCAATAATAATAAAGACGTAATATAGTTACGTCTCGATCTCGAGTTTTAGATTTTAATAATAACAAAGACGCGATAAAGTCGCGTCTCGATCGCGTTGAATAGATTAAAATTGTAATACTAAAGAAGATAATGATAACTGCGTCGAATTACGATATACTCGAAATCTTTATCTAATATTGCGATCTTTGACTTTCTTGAAAATAGTCATCTTAATATCTCTAACTTTAAAATTCGTTAAAGAAATATCGCGATTTATAAGAAAAATATTGTCAAGTATTAAATTTCTAAAGACATTACGATAAGATATCGTATATAGTCTCAGACACATCGACGACGAGACGTCGCTATCGATGCTCTTAGACATCTCATCGCTGTCGTTAGCTCCAGAATATCTTGAGAAATTCTTCTACGAAAGACTTTTATAGTCTTAGTGATAATAGTATTAAATCGATTTAAAAAGATAATCGTTAAACTAGTTTCTTTTATTAAAGAATTATTGGAATTAAAATAAGTCGAGAAGTTTTTGATAGAAAATTTAATAGAGAATTTCGTTAAACTAGTCTTAATAAATAGCGAATTGTGTTATCGATAGTAATCAATTAGCTGAGATAATCGACGATACTTATAAATACGATCGACGAATATCTTAAAGAAGCGTCGAAAGATCGAGATATCTATAACTTAATTGACTGAAAAGATCGATAACTTAGACGATAAACGCTTAAATTATTGAGCTGTAGTAGAAACTAGTAGTTTAGAATAAAAGTAATAATAATAAATATAATTAATAATAAGATTAGTCTCGAGAGATATTTCGTGTAGATAAGCTCTATTCGTGACTTTAATAAAGACGTCGAACTGAAAAATTATTTTAATGAGATCGTTAATAAGTTAAAACTATATACGTGTACTGAGAGTATTAGACGATAAGTTTAATAACGTTATGATGATTTTAATAACGTTATGATGATTAAATGTAAGCGAAAGCAATAAAGCAACTAAGTAACTGAACTAATAGCTTAAAGAATATCAATAAAGATAACACTCTTAATAAGCTGATGGTATTGCGGTTAATTAATGCGATACATCTATAAAAAACGTGAATAATAAACGCTTGATTAATCTCTCTAGAAAGTGACTGCTTAAGTAGAGATTTCTACGAAGAGACTAGTACTAGCATGGCTCGACTTCTCCTGCCTCTCTGACCTAACGAAACCTGACGAAGACTTCTACGCTAGGTATAGCCGCAACATGAGCGAACTAGATAGATCGTTCGTTATCTACTATATGAATATAGACTGTATATAAAGCAGAGAAGTAGACTTTAAATAGCGAAAAGAAGAAAGATATAAGAGAGAGTGATAACTCATAAAGATATATTAATAATATCTCGCTACGTCTTTATAACGACGAATTTTATATAAAATACTAAATTTATTAAAAAATTTCGAGTTCTCGATGAAGAATAAAAAGAAGAATTCGTAGAGATATAATAATTAATAAATAGAACGCGATTACGATGTGAAGAATTTCAACGTAGTAGAATATTCTTTTACAAGAATATATGCAATGAGATAGCAAGTAAATTTACATCGATTTATATAGTCTCACTTTTATTAGTGAGACAATATAATTGACTGAATTGACTAATAGACGAACTATATAATCTCGCATAGTTGACTCACTAAGGGACTAACTTCAGGGTAATATGACATAATCATTCAATCAATCAATCAACCTCCCATGCAATATTCGTCTTCTTCCATCACTATAAACTCGCTGCCGGTAAAAGAACTTGCTTGATCACCTTATTCTTAATACACCTCGCTGATCGATTCGGCTGCTTCCTCAATAGATCCTTTGTAGCCACAATAGCTAGCCCATTCTTGCTGGTGACTCTACTCAAGACCACAGACCGACGTGTTGCAATGACTGTTCTTGCGACTTGTTAATGATCATACTGAACGCCAGGCGAACAGGGTACTGGATTCGCCGAAAGGGAGCATGTAGGCTGTTCGAATCCGGCGGTGACAATGGGATGAGCGGTATATAGTGGCGTTTACCGTCATGTTCGCCATTCGCTCAGAGGCGCCCTGAATGTGTCAAATGAGGCCCTGAGTGCTGGACGAAAGACACTGTACCTAATACGCTTGGTAACATGCGGGCGAGGCGTATCTAGAGCGAATGTATTCATGGTGAAGTGATGGAGGAATATGGTGGAATAATTATTCGCGTGTAGGATAAACAAAAGATTCTTGTTAAGGCTCTGAGTAAGTGATTGCTTGAAGTGCAATATTTCAATGAAACACCGCTCAGTCAATAATAGATGTTTTTAGAAGGTTTACATCGTTGGACAGGGTCATTCGAGCACTGTAATTTACGAAAGTTTGAAGATATCATATATCGATGGAATAGAGCAATTGGAATTGCAAAAGTACTACACCCAAATTTTGATGAGGACGCGCTCGGAAGGTCTAGCGGGCTGACTAAGCACGCTATATCAAAGAGCGTAGTGATTTCGAGGTTATTATTGACTGCACATACAAATTCAAGGTTTTTTTAGCTCAGCCCTATCTTATTGTATTATATATACTGATATAATAAATAAATAATCATCATATTCGTCTTAATATAATTATCGATACGATTTTTCGCTCTCGATAAAGTAAGAGCTCTTTAATTTCGTCTTCAAGTTTATTTTTTCTTCTTCAATAACGAATAAAGTTTTTCTAACAAATATAAATTCAACGCTTATCTAGTTATCTTATCGTATTTTACTATCTACTTATCTAAATTACTTAATTAACTATTATAATCTATAATTTAATAATCGAGTATATTGATTGATTGTTTTATACGCCTATGCTAGCTACTTGATGTAAGCTAATGAGGGTAACATTAACGCTGAACCAGCTTTACGGCTGGGCGTTGAAGAAACCTGAGGGCGAACCTCTGGACAAAAACTTCAAAATCGAGTATATAATATTCAATATAAAAGATAAGTTTTAATTAATCTTTCAAAGGTATTTAAAAGCGAATCTATTAAAATCTATATATAAGTCTAATATCACAATTAATAATTCTTAAATATTTTAATAGATTATCAAAAAACGTTAATAACAGATAAACGTTCTTCGTATAATGAAGTCGATTCTCGAAACGAGTTAATTAGAATAATATCTATTTATAATAAGCGGAGAAAAAAGCGAAACTTCGAGAAATCTAATTAAGAAGAAGAGAATTAATCTTTATTTACAACTTCTCGTAAAGTAATAAATAACACAAATTATTATTATTATTATTATTATATTAATTAAGCATCGTACATTAGATAATTATATTTTCACACTTAACTTTTATTAAAGATTTTTTTTATTTCTTAATTTTAGTCTAAAAGAAGAGATTTCAATAATACGAGACTATTTTTATCTCAATCATCTTTAATAAAAACTTTTATTATATAATCTAAGTCTATCAACGAAATATATAAAAGTTTTATCGATATTAATTTCAAGCTTAAAGTTAATACGTTAAAGACTTTTATAATAAAGCAAAATTTTAAAACGAAAGACTTTANCAGTACGCTCTCCCTTCTGCTGTGCTCCTTAGGAGCCCTATTACACCACCGCACATCTCTCTACTTCTTTGCGCCGACTCTTCTATTCTCTGACTTTTGTATCTCTGATCGCCCCCGCCTCTAGAGGCGGGTACGATCGCTTCTTCGTGCGCCCTTTTTGGGCTTAATGGTCTCCTCTACCCCGAGGGGTAGTCTTGACCGTTGGAGTTGTTCGCTGGCCAACTCGAAGCTGTTTAACCAGCCGGAGTTAACCATCCACCTTGCCGCTACCCGGATCCCTTTGGTCGTGGTCAGCATTGTCTGGAAGTCCCTGGTACCCGCCTCCGCAAGTAGCCGTGGTTTATCCTCCCGCGATCTCGGACAGAAGAGGAGGATATGCTTGACATCTTGTCTTCTCCATCCGCACCTGCAGTCGGAGTCGATACCTGGAACCCTTATCCTGTTGAGGAATGCGTTAAGCCCGATTTTGCCGCTTCTCATTTGGACAGCGACCGAGCTCTCAGCCTTCCTCAGCATCTTGTGGTGGTCGAACCTGCCGTCATATAAGTTCCCTGCCTGGGCAGGGGTTCTCGTTGCGATAGGAATTCTTCGTTGATNACTTTTGTATCTCTGATCCCCCCCGCCTCTAGAGGCGGGTACGATCGCTTCTTCGTGCGCCCTTTTTGGGCTTAATGGTCTCCTCTACCTCGAGGGGTAGTCTTGACCGTTGGAGTTGTTCGCTGGCCAACTCGAAGCTGTTTAACCAGCCGGAGTTAACCATCCACCTTGCCGCTACCCGGATCCCTTTGGTCGTGGTCAGCATTGTCTGGAAGTCCCTGGTACCCGCCTCCGCAAGTAGCCGTGGTTTATCCTCCCGCGATCTCGGACAGAAGAGGAGGATATGCTTGACATCTTGTCTTCTCCATCCGCACCTGCAGTCGGGGTCGATACCTGGAACCCTTATCCTGTTGAGGAATGCGTTAAGCCCGATTTTGCCGCTTCTCATTTGGACAGCGACCGAGCTCTCAGCCTTCCTCAGCATCTTGTGGTGGTCGAACCTGCCGTCATATAAGTTCCCTGCCTGGGCAGGGAAATTCGTTGCGATAGGAATTCTTCGTTGATATTTTTCCCATTTCTTGGATCTCCGTTCTCGGAACCAGTCTTGTATTTTCCGTCCAATTACGTCAATGCTCTGATATTCCTCGACGTCCCTATATGGATTAACCCAATTCTTCTTTCTTCTTGTGTTATCGTCATCTTAATAACATCAATTTGACGAATTTACTATATATCGATCTCATTACGTATAGAATAAAAATTATTTTCGATATTAAATCTACTTTCAATATCGTGTAAAAGAGATAATCGACGCACACTGAATAATAATTTTGAAAGATTATTTAGAAAGAATTGAACGGAGAAATTTACGAACTTACTAAGTCGACGAACGAACGACTCTCTCAGTAAAATATTCAAGCTGTGATGATAGATAAGATAAACAATTCTACTTCGCAAGACGAATCTCGAATTATCTTCGACTATTCTCGTGTCAAAGAAGATTTATTAGATATATATATGAAACTTAGTTTCAAGATTTATAATAATCTCTCGAATTTCAGATATAAGTGTCCATTTGCTACGAATCTCAAGCACGTCTATCTAATTATTTCGCTATATTCTAAAAATCGTTATTACTATTCGTTTATTATTTCTGATATAAATCAACTACAGTTAAATAGAATATAGCAAGACTCAAAGTCTATCGAATTTATGATGATAGAACTTGATTACAGAGCTTTCGAAGCTCTCTCAACCTTATACAATAAACTCTTCTTTCTTTATTCTACTAGTCACGAAGACTTATCCGTGCTTACGTTCTATATCGATAATCTTTTCGATAATTTTAGATCGTTTTAGAAGCAGTACGATTTCTTACGAAAGCACTTCTTCTCTCGAGTTGAGTAGATTTTTTTAAGACTATCATTTAGAAAGTTTAAGCTCTTTGCTTAGAAAATTAAAGTCTTAGAAGTTATTTATAGCGTCGAAAATATCGTTCGAATTCTGAAAGAAAGAATTTAAAAGATTTTTATCTAATCTATTTCGTCTAATTAGACTAAAATTCGAACTTTTCTAAGCGTAATGAAAATAATACGTCGATGAGTCAAAAACTTCGCAGAGATTAATAGATCTCTTACTAGATTTATAGATAAGATCGAATAACGATAAACATTATCAAAATAGCTTTCTTTCGAGATTCTCAAAATCAAATATACTATTAGAGCAGAAATGCACGAAATTAATCTAACTCTCGTGATTTATTTCTACACGAATATCTCGAAATTTATTGACGAGATAATTATTACTTAGTTTCAGTTTGCTCACACTATCAATATCTACGATAGTAAAAATAGCTTATCTTTGATTGAGATATTAATTATCTTTAATTCAATATTTTTTATCTCTACTCGTCGTGTCATGGTTCCAGCCTGGGCGCGCTCTCGCCGGAGCCTTAAGTAGTAGAATAGGTCATGCCTCCCAGCATGAAATTGGTCTTTTGGCCTAGCGGCCAGCGGGAAGCACTAGAAAACCTATTCACTAAGGCTGAACCGTGACACGTCGAAACTATCTTATCTATAAACGAAAGCTCTACGTTATTGTAAAATTCGTCAAAAAGTACGATTACTTATATAAGTATTCATATTACACTATCTTGATATACACTAATTACAAGTTCTTGACGTACTTCTTAAAACCTAATACTCACGAAGATATCTATAAGCATTAAGCGAATCAGCTCAGACGTTTTAATGTCGAGATTCGATATATCTTAGATTATAGAAATAAAGTAGCTGACGCTCTCTCGAGAACCTTGTTTAACGTAGATTATTTCTGTTAGGAGTGTACCTAGGTGGTTGACCAAGATTCTATTGATGAGGAAGGAACTTGCTATCTCTAGGAACTATGGTCCATATAGTGGGAGAGTGTGCCAAGACCCTAGCCCATAGGGCTACTTGCCAAGTGCCTGCTTGACACACTCGTAACAATTTTAAAACTTCGTAAGTCTATAAAGTCTATATCAAACTTTCTCAGTAAGACTCGATATGAATCTAAAAGAATAATAAGAGTGACTTCGAGATATTTCTGAATTCTCTGTTAGAATCTAAGCGAGAGAAAGTTACTTTTCAAGACACGATTTAAGACATTTCAATCTTTACTTTCTTTGTCGATACTATTATTTTCTAAAGCGAAGCTTATCTTAGATTAGCATAATTCAGTGATATTTATAGACTACTCTTAGATCGATATGAAGGAATATTCTCTGCTTCGTTTCTACGCAAAGCATTTAACTTTCGTATACTCGATGAAATTCTATAAATTTATCGAGAGAAAGAAGTCTATCTATCGTGCGTTTTCGAGCTTAAGATTTTATTAGTTTTTACGAAGGCGTATAACTTCAGCGATCATTGAATTAAGATAGATATCATAACACGGCTGAGAGATCTTTGCTACTGATTTGATTAATCTTAGAATATTAAGCGTTATATTGTCGACTGCTTAATTTGTGCTCAGCATAATTCTATCACTCGATTACAATCTCTATATTCTATCTCGATTATCTATTTATTTTAGCTTATGGAGATAAACTTTATAGATTCTCTAAGCACGACTTCGATCGAAAAAAGATATATTCTCAATCTAGAATATTATATATCTCGCTTCTATATATCCTTCGCGTGTGAATTCTACAATATCAGCGATATTATTCGATACTTAAATATTTTCTTTATTATCTATCGAAAGTTCTACGTATTCTATATTAATTTAGATTATTATTTTGATAAGAAACTTCGAGATTTTTTAAGCGATCAAGAAATTGAAATTAATTATAGTTCGTCAGCTATATATAAATCGATAGATTTAATCGAAGTTATAAATTGAATACTAAAAGAAGTCGTTCCTAAGTTTGAATTCGAATAAGATCTTAGTCTAGCATAGACTGAAAGCTCGATTAATTCTCGAGTTATTTCTTATTTTAGTATATCTTCTAAGAGTATTATATTAAAGTCTCTATCAGAAATGTCAGAAGTTATCGCGACTTTTAGAGCTCTTTTAGATCGAGATATACGCACTTAAGCTGCTCAACTGAAAGTCTCGCATAGTACGAAAATTTATATCTATCTGAGATATCGTGTCGAAATTCACGATATCGTGCGAGTTATAGCATTGAGATAAAAGAAAGATATGATTACGCGCTACAATCGAAGCATTAAGCAAGTAATTTATCATGTAAGAAATCTTGTTATATTGTATCAAAAAAATGTTGAAAAACTAGTTTTACGCTAACGAAAATCATTTAGAATTTTCGAATATAATGAATTTTATGATCGTTCGTTTATCTTACTACAGCTGAATAAAAGAAGAATACGCGATATCTTTTATAGAGATTATCTTAAGTTCTTCGTGTCTCGTTCGAATTATCTTATAGATTTAAATACGTTCGTCTTCTTATCCCAGCAGCAGAATATTAGACGATCTTAGACTATTCGTCGAAATCGTTCTAGTCTATCTCTACTACTTTTTATATCTATCTAACCACTTTAGTATTCTTACTGAAAATAGCAGAAATATCTTTTAGATTGATATAACGATCATCTATTATCTAGAAGCATATTCTTTCAAGATAATTCGAGGATTGTTAAGAAGTTCAGATAGTTCTGTTAGCCACTCAGCTAAAAAAGCTGGCCCCGAGGTGTCTGCGCTTGACAGCCCAGTAACCCTATTTGGGCCCATATATAACAAGTTCTCGGGAAAAACGAGAAAGCTTATTCTTATAAGAAAGTTATTTCTTACTTGCGTGTTTGTTCTATGCTTGTATTAAAAAGAAAGTTGAGAATATTTTTGAAGACGTCTTGCTATGCCTGGGTGCGATCGGATGTATCTGGAGATTCCTTATACTTGTGCTATATGTTTACACTCCCTTGTTTCTTTACGAGTTTGCTAATGCTTACGAGTATATCTATGCTTACGAGTATATTTGATAGTCGCTGGGACTCTGTTCTGTTTTCCGAAAGTAGTTGGAAGGTGAAATCGAATAGCTAGCATAGTTCTTAGTCAGCAGGAGTAGATATCCTCCTGCAGGGTTCTTCTTCCTCCATAGATAATCATTCATTCTACCCACCAAGAACCGTCCCTTTCCAACTACGAGTCGTGACACTGACAGGGAAAGGTACACAAGATCGCTGTGTAACCTTACCTAACTTACCTTCACAACCTTTTGCTCTTGAAAATCTTCGGATGAGCTGATCTCACAAGCTTGGCCTACAATGAGTACCAGTCAATGGACAGACTATCTTAGGCTAAGTCGCCTTGACCTCTCACTTCTTTACTCGCATTGTACGGGAATGGATCGGTCAGACAGAATCCTTCTCTGGAACTCGGAAACTGGTGAATAAGGTTCTGTGGTATAGCAGCATACTGTCACGGTAATGTCAGAGTTTCTCATTCGAACAAGGTCTGAGAGTCAGGGTTTCAAAATCTCCAGGTAAGAAACCGTTGCTCCGTCGAATGCAACAGGTTCTCTGCTCAACAAGGCATCTTCAATGCTTAGAGGCAGGCACATCTGCGTCCCTTGAGATTATCAATTCCTTTGGCAGAGGTATTCTGGTTGGAGACAAGAAATCGTCCGCCAAAGAAGCGAACAACGCGCGAAACCACCTATTTATTCGACACTCTACGCGATACCATGCTTGTCGCGTCAGCCAAAAAGAAGGAGGCGGTCAAGAGCCCGACTTCTCCCGTTGTTGTCATCGTCCCATATCCATCTTTCTCCTTACAAAATTATCTTTTTTTCTGCTTACCAAGTTGTCACGAATTGCCATGTTGACTTCTCGGTCATCGCTGTTTTCTTCTTGTGTTACTCCGCAAATTCCTCATTATGTCTCTTCAAAAGAAAACTTGATATGCACATGTTGATATTCGGCGGGCCATTGTCAATGGGATGGTCAAGAGAAATATTTTCATATACATGTATATATAGAGAAGGCCAGAAATGCATCAAGAGAAAAAGGGGATTTTGCAGGGGTGCCTGGAGTGCATTTAAAAACAGACTTTCGGGGGGATAGAAAAATAGAAAGTGCCCAAGGTTCAGGGCTGACGGGCTGACTGCCATGCCAGGATGGTCAAGTGTAAGCGGATCGACCTTATTATTAAGCGCCTAACATATACTTAGTCTTCACCTGACATATCCGATTATTGCGGGGTACTTGATATGTCACCACTTATCCCTGCTCATGCAAAAGCTAATATCTGCGGCTATAAAGGCTACCCTACCTGCAAAGCTCTCGGTTCGAACACGACGCTCAACCCTCCGCTAATCAGTATATATATATATAAATAGAAGGCTTATACTCGGCATTGCACATAATGGGAGCACACGATAGTAAGGACCTCCCCCCACGATTGCAGACGTTCATTGACTCTTTCCAGAGACATCCGGATCCTCCGAGTCCCCTGTAGACGACAAGCAACAGTACGGCAACAACTATTACGATCCCGATACTCATCACCCTGGAGCGGAGTACGACGATGACCTCGGCGTTCAGTGCCCGTCGCATAGTATGTCTATTTCCGCGCTTTCTTTCCCACCTTCGTACCATGATCAGAGTTGCAAGGCGTATTGCGCCTACAAGTCCTCCTGTTCCTGCTGAGCCTGTATTCATACCGCACTCCTCTTACCCTGACCAAACAATGCTTATTCGCAAATGTGCGCAGCCTCTCAGCGCAAACTTATCTCTAAGATCGATTTTCGCGTGATACCCATTTTGAGTCTGATGTATCTGATGGCCTTCCTTGACCGGACAAACATCGCCAATGCGTCGGTATTCGGTCTGCAGAAGGATCTGAAACTCACTGGTACTCAGTATAATACCGCCTTAACCATGTTTTTTATCCCATATGTCGTCTTCGAGATACCGTCGAACATCATCTTGAAAAGGCTTAAGCCACACGTATGGCTATCAGGGTGTATGTTTCTCTTCGGCCTCGTAACCATCTGCCAAGGTCTAGTGCAAAATTGGAGCGGACTTCTTGCGACACGCTTTTCCTAGGTCTTGCCGAGACAGGCATGTTCCCAGGTGCTTTCTATCTAATTGGCATGTGGTATAAGCGCTCCGAGGCTCAGAAACGATACTCTTTCTTTTTCGGCAGTGCCACTCTAGCTGGAGCATTCAGTGGGCTCCTCGCCTCTGCCATCGGCAAGATGAGTGGGATGCGTGGCTACGATGGGTGGAGATGGATTTTTATCCTAGGTAGTCCTCCATACGCGAATGGTCTTGCGAGAAAAGCCCCACTAATCTCAAAATAGAGGGCGTGCTTTCCTGTGTCATTTCATTCGCACTCTACTTCATGATACCAGACTTTCCGGAAGAGGCGAAATGGTAAGCAATCGCTTGCCCATCCCTTCTACCTCCAGGTAAACGCGATGATTGATACCCCGTTGCGCAGGCTCAGAGAAGATGAACGAGCCTACATCAGAGCCCGGCTTGAAAAGGACCAAGGCCGCTCCGCCCGCGAGCGCCGCATCACCCCCAAGGATGTCCTCAACTGCTTCAAAGACTACAAATTCTTCCTCGGCGGCTTGATGTACTTCGGACTGATCGTCCCCGCCTACGGCTACGCATTCTTCGCCCCAGGCATCATCAAGACATACGGCTATTCGCAAATCGGCACCCAATTCCACAGCGTCCCGCCCTGGGTCTGTGCATTCTTCTTCGCCATCATCATCGCCTTCTTCTCGGACCAGCTGAAGCACCGCTTCCTCTTCACGCTCATCCCGACCGCCATCGCCATCGCCGGCTTCGCCATCCTGCTGACCGTGCACACGAGGCCGCATCTCGAATACGCGGCGCTGTTCCTCGTCACGTCGGGCATCTACTCCGCGCTCCCGGTCACGGTCTGCTGGTTCAACCTCAACCTCGGCGGCCACCACCGTCGAGCCGTCGGGACGGCCTGGCAGATCGGCTTCGGCAACACAGGCGGCATCATCGCCACCTACGCTTTCCTCGCCAAAGACGCAGGCCCGCCGCACTACTACAGGCCGGGCTACGGCATCTGCATCGGCTTTTCGTGCCTGAGCGCCGCGGCGTGCTGCGCGTACGCCGTCAGTGTGGTGGCGCAGAATCGGAACCGGGATAAAGCGGGTACAGATCTGGGGTTGACCGAGTTTGAAAAGACGGAGAAGGGGGACATGAGTCCTGATTATCGTTATCTGCTGTAGATCTGGTGGAGTACGTCGATGTAAATGCCTGATCATGAAAGTATATCATTCACTCTTGCTGTATCCATCCCACATTAACATCGAGAGCTGTCCGTGCGTACGATCCCACTCACGAGCTGCCAAGCCCCTCCCTCTCCCAACCCTTGCTGGCATTGCTCAGTTCGAATCCAATACGTGCCCAAACCCTTCCTCTCGAAGCCACCCCCCACAATCTCCAGACTTACTGCATCCACAAGACACAAAAAAAAAGACAGCGGTGCCAGGCATCAAAGCCTTGCTAATTACTAGTCGGTGGCCGTATGAAGAGGGCATGAAACTGTCCTAGAGGATGGACCCTCCAGTATTGCAAGTAGTGACTTTCGAGCACGAGAGAAAGAAAGTAAGCGCACAGCACCAATATCCCACCCCTCTGGCCCCCTACCATCCTTTCTAGGTCCAAGATCAGACAGTGAATTGTGAAGGTCAGATCTCATCCCATCAGCAGAGCAATGCAAAAAACAACCACAACAAAGCCGTTTGAATTACGACTATAACAAAGCCACGCGATTGCTGCGATTTGGATGTAGTGAGGGGAATGTAGTGTGAGTCAGGTATGCAAATGGAGATAGAGGGTGGGATATTTTCAAGGGAAGTTCGTGGGGTTTGAGGATACTGGTGGGGGTTTGGATGCGTTCTGCAGGAGAGGGATGAGAATTGTCATGGCTGAGCCTTTTGCCCTTGAGGAAGCGTGAGGCGTGATTCTGTCTGTCATGAGAATGACTTTTCAATCGTTTGGCCACTTTCAATTGTATCAATATATTGAAGATCAGTGCTAATGAGGGGAAGAAAGAAAAAGAGAGAGGTGGGGGGATTATCGAGAGACATTTTGATTTTGAAATTCAGAGAAGGTGAGGTCTAGGCAGTGCTAGAATCTTGCTAAATCATCTCATCATCAATTATTAAGGCGTCTATACCATCGCACATGCCAACGGTTTTGTACCCGAAGCGCGGATCTGGCAGATGCGTCAACTCCAATCGATCAGGGATCCTCCCGAGATCTTGATAGCCGGACTTGAGTGATTGATTACTTTGAGCTGTTCACTTCTTTGTGACATAGGATCTGTACAGATGAATGGCGAAGGCAACGGCCAGCATCATGTATTCCTGAACCCTGAGCTGCTGAGAAAATCATCACAGTCTAGAGGTGGGTATCACTCGTCAGCAGACTCATCCCTTTTGGCTCATTTCATGTACTAACCAGATATACTTCGGAACGCCAACGTCATCGTCCGTTGCTTCTCAGATGTTGAGTGGGCTTGTACACCACGCGTACTAGCCACCATAGTCTTCATGTCGACCTTGGTACCTTGATGAATTCTGAGTCTACGAAGCTGTACAGTGTGTTTCGAGCTTTGTACACTGTAAGAAGTTTGAGGAACTCCAGAAAACGAAGCTGTTATCCACCGATCTCTCGTGTCTTCCTTGAGCCGTATGCAGAGTTGGGTACTGCTTAGGCCTTCTTCCACACGCTTCTCCCATACCTGAAGCTGGATGTTCCTTTGTTGTAACTTTGCACTTAGAATCCAAAATGTACCAAGAAAAAGCTTTGGGACGATACGAAAGAATGTGAGTCTCCAGCCGGTCAAGGTCCTCATGAATCCGACTAAGTCATGATGGGAACTGAATTCGAGGTGTGCCGATCGTTGCCTCATGATGACTTCCTTGAAAACCACATCCCTTGCTTGAAGTTCGCGGTGCACCAAAGGTCTCGTTGATACGTACATCGGGGTTACAAGATTGGAAAAGTCTATTACCAATGGTGTGTTGTTCTGGGTCGTGAAGTACCAGTCAACGTCTCTGAAGACGAAGAAAATTTCGGTCGTTCGATAGCCACTTTTTGATTTCTTCGTCGACGTAATTGCAGAATAGTATTCTTCGGCTTCATTAGCATCGAAGAGTTGATATATTCGTACGTGTTGTCCTATCAATTCGCGTTCAAGCTTCAACTTGATCTGAGGTGTCAGTTCAGATGGGAAAAGAAGACAATCTTCAAACGTCTGTGCCTGTAGAGTACTTTCGAACTTGAGCTGAATACTTTGATTAGGTTCCCTGGATTTGTGGATATAGGATGAGACTGGACTGAAATTGCTAGTCGTAGTCGTTTCGGGCTGCCCGCAGTCCGACCAGCTGACCGTCACAGTTAT
This sequence comes from Evernia prunastri, assembly GCA_003184365.1. Lineage (NCBI taxonomy): Eukaryota > Fungi > Ascomycota > Lecanoromycetes > Lecanorales > Parmeliaceae > Evernia > Evernia prunastri. The sequence continues at coordinate 47,000 of NKYR01000008.1, forward strand.
CCCCTCCACCAATACACTGACATGATCCAACGGTAGCCAGTGTGAGACACACACGTGCTTCGCAGCGTAGGGTGGAGAATTCACAACTAGTCTTCGCGTTGTTGTCCAGCACTTATAAAGCATAGACTCGTGGACTCGTAATTCACCCCCTTGGATATAATTAGGCGTTGCATCAGCAACAGCCCAAGGGCTCTTCAAGTCCATCTTTCCAACGTAGAAGACGATTGGGCTCTTGTATATGGTCAACTCTCTCTCGACAGGGTAGCTGTCCTTTATCGCAGCGAAAAAGTCTCTGGGTAACGTCCAAAATCGAATCATGTCTTGCTCACTCAGAAACGTGATCTCTGACTCTTGACTTGGGAACGCAATCTCAATTGGAGATACGAAAGCCACTTGTTTCCCGAAAGGTATCGTATCCAGGTCTTTGGGGATAACTTTTCGCCACAAATCGACCGTACCTTGGAGATTGCACAGAGATATGAATAGATCATTGTCGCCAGTCATCACCCACAATAACAGCATATATGGCGCCCTACTAGATCTTGCGCATTTAGTCTTCGGGCCCAACCGTGCATTCACGAACGTCCGATATAGTAAACGCTCGTGCATCCTCCCAGCTTTATCAGCGTCTACACGGAACCATCGAGACGATTTTGGAAGTCCGTCAAGTGCGTTAGGTATGTTATTCTCGGCCTCTGTTGGTAGCTCGAAACTTTCAGAAAGTGCGAGGTCGTGGTCTAACATGATATGAGTCTCGAAGGTGGCTTCAAACTCATGAAGATCGCTGCTCAGAGCCTCTGCTATTTCCATGATTTCCCCGTAGGAGTGCGCAAGATGCTCGGACTCAACTCCGTCTAGAATGACTTCTTCAAATATCCAAGAACTTTTGAGTAAATCTGTGAAAGCTTGTTCAGCGGAAACATGTTTGTCCCATGGAACCTGGGTGTTGGAGGCACCCATAATTCGGTTGCGATCGCTATTCAGTAAGGTGGTAATGGTTCGCGATTTTACCAGCCACCAGACGGCAGTCCGGAGCCAGAAATCTGGGGAGTACTCTTCTTCGGTTTCGAAAAGTCGTTTGAAAGCGCCCTGCACCTTGGTATGGGTTCTAAACTTTTCTCTATGACGCAGGATGTCTGCAACAGGCCCCAATGTTGCGACGCGTGATTGCCATAGGGCTGGTACAGAGTCTGCTTTTGTGTCCGAGGTAGCTGAATGACTCATGTCGGACTTGGGTTCTTCTGGGCTCGCAGATCTGGGATCAACACGGTGTACGACTTCGGTGCCGCTTTCTGAAGCCAGCAACAATGGTCCAAGAAGCTGCAGCTGTTCTTTGAGCTCACGGCACAAGTTTACGATTGCTTCTTGTTCGTGGGCCCATAGTAACCTCCAAAAGGCAGCTCGACCGCCCGACCCTCCACCTGGCAATCCTCCATCAACGATAGTGTGCAAATAGATAAGTGGTGACTTACCTAGTCGTTCGTACTTTGTAACCATAGTCTCAAGCTCTCGAAGGGTTTTTAAGCACTGGTCTAGGATGACCTCCACTGTCGTGCCAAGGAAAATTTTGCTAACACGCTGTGCTTCTTTGCTAATTTGATACAGAGCGTTCTGGAGGCTCCTCAAGTCTTCACACAAGTCCTGAAATTGCTGCGGCGCGTCACGAGCGACCACAACGACTTTAGCGTAGACAGCATATGCTAATTTTGTTATAACCATGAGTTCTCCAACACCACTTATGCTTCCTTCACCACGTGAGGTCATGGTTAAGGACGGTCCCATCTGCTTCTGAGGCCGAATATCTTTGGCGTCGTCCCCGGCTTTGATCAACCCAGTCTTGTTCGCTTGAAAGTTCTTTTCTTCCGCCCTTGCCTTAGGGCTTGTTAACGTTGCAGTATAATTCTGTCTCCTGATGCCAACCCCCTTTGCGGCGATACTTGGTTCTGATATGGCAGATATACTGCTGAATGGGGTGCTCTGCGCCTGGACAGGATCATTGAGGACTTGCTCGACAATATCTATTGCGGAGTAAGTCAGCTGACACCTTATCCTCAAGACTAGAGGACTTGCCATTAGTCTCAGACTGCCTAAGGTTTTCTGCGGCCAACTGTTCAATCGATGGAATAGAATCGCAGAGACAGTCGATGTATGTTGCCAAGCTCGCGATAATCTCAGCGATCTCGTCGCCGAGGTCATCAGCGTCCGACCCTTCTGAATCAGAATCTTCGCTTTGGGTATGGTAAAGACCATCTGATCCTTGATCAAGAAGATAACCATCTCCAAGCACTTTCATGAGTGCTACGACATGGTCCGGAATCTTCATTTCCTCGACCAAATCAGGCTCTACAAAAGCCACGAAGCCTCACAGACCACATAGTCTTATCAGATCCATCATGCAATCTTATTTGGGAAGAAACTTACGATCGATCAAAGTATGTCCAACAGCACTTAGTAGTTGTAAGATGAGATTTCTCAGGCTTGAAGAGCTGGACCGCGCCAGGATGACATCAATGGTGCCCTTTGTTACATCGAAACCGTCGCCCCAGAGGAAAAATCTCTCAAGCAGTATGTACAAAGATCGAGTCTGATCTTCAGAGAATATGTCTGACTTCTTTGCAGTCTTCCACAGTCCAACGAAAAGATCTAAGCAACTTTTGAAAAGGCTTTGAATAGCCTCATTATCGCCAGAGCGTATATCAAGAGTATCATCCATCTTATTATTTTCGAGTAGCCCCTATACCAGGAAGATGAAATAGCAGATGCCGGAGTCAGAGGCTTATCAAATGCGAAAGCTGGGCACCCCTCAGGCCGGGATGAAGAGTGGCTATCCATTGGCCGGAGAGCAACCGCTTTCAAGCCTTACCCTATTGTACACTAGAGCGTAGGATTTCCTGCACCTACAACGTATGGGACGCCACGAGCCCCGCTATGACAGCTCAGCCTTGCGTGCGATGTTCACAAGTTGGTGAAAATAATGCCGGCATTCAACTCTTTTGATCGAGCAAAGGTCGAAGTCTCGAGGCCGTGGCTCACAAACCACATCAAATGACAAGCTAAAGCTGTGTCGAAGTCCTCTAATGGAGGTTGGTCTGGTTCTTGGCGTTTTGCCGCTGATCATCTCAGCCTTAGAAAATTACGAAGTCACCTTCCGGCCCTTTTGTGACTTATTGTCGCTACTCCAAGGAGCTACGTGACTTTCATACCCGCCTAGCCACCCAGAAGCAGCTTTTCAGAGATCATTGCTTGATTTTGCTCGGTAGGATTGGGGCTGCCAAATTCTTGGAAAGTCCATCTGCTTCCGGATCAAGATGGAGAGCTGGCCTCTTGGACGAGTCAGAGCAAAGGCTCGCAGATCGAGTGGTCAGATATCTCGGGCGTAGTCATGACACCTGTATATCGCTCATCGAATTGATTGAGAGGGTTGTCTTGGACATTCAGAAAGCAACCCACAGCCTTCAAGACGTAGATTCCCAGGTGAGTCCGAGTTAATCATAGTGTCTCAGCAATCTATAAAGCAGTACCCCATTGTGGGGGTTTTCTATGGCAGACAGTCGTAGAGAGCTGACTGAAACTTTGCCATAGTCTAGCACTCTTGACGGCGCTTGGCGTCAAGCGTTTCGACACAAAGTCAAATTCAGCGTCTCAAAACCTCTGCTCATGAGCAAAGTTGGTGAATTACGTCAACGAAATGGAGATTTCTTGTCCCTCATTCAGTCCATTGAGAGTCTACAAGAGTTACAAATGAAACAGGAGAGGGTCTCGCAGACTGAGCCTCAACAGTCCGTTGAAAGCTTCAAATTTGTACAGATCGCCTCGCTGCGACTTTACGAAGCTCTCTCCAACGTCTGGAACTGCTCGGTTCATGAAGGACATTCAGCGGACATCTGTCTGGAACACTCGAAGGAGTACGCGTCAAATGGTGCCGCAGACCATAGGAGCGGACCGCGAGAAACCTTCGAGATTGCCTTCGATGTTATATCGAGTTCCGCTGTGAGCTCGAATTCACCTGTTTGGTTAGAAATAGAAACATGGCTTGGCTCCCATAATGACACCGATCCCACGATAAAGCATTTCTCTCACTCAGACAATGGATCCGCAACGTCACTAGTATCTAAGACCGATTTGCATGCGAATGCAACTCTCAATACAGTATCAGACACTTCCACACACCTCAGGAAGGCTATGGAATTATCTCTCGTCATATCTCCAAAACCTCTTCCAGTGCATGGAGAAAGCAAACAGCAATATAAAGCAACCTTATCGGAACAGAAAGTAGGAAAGGAGGCCGATGGCCTCCCCGATCTCTGTCTCAAGCCGGATCTTTGTCTGCATCTGCACCAGATTCACGAGAGACGTGGAGACACGCCACCAAGTAACATGTCCGTCTGCGTTGGTGTCCTACACAAGACCAAGACCTTCAAACACGTCCTTTATCAACAACCTGCAAAGCAGCATCTTACTCGATCAGTATCCCTGGAAAAGGTAATCTCGGAAATCTCAGCGACCAAGCCCGTTGGCGGATTGACCGGCCTCGAGCGTGTACAGCTCGCACTTTCATTGGCAAGAGCCGTCCTTCGATTCCATGCTAGTCCTTGGCTACCGGAAAATTGGAGAAGTGAGAATGTTCGATTTTATGGCGTTGACAGCTCCAGTCCTCGACTACCAAGCTCCTTGAAAGCGCCTTTCCTGAACCTAAATCTTTTTGGCCCCTACGACGCCACTCAGAGTGCTTCGACCAACGATCCATTATCTCCCATACGCAATAATATTCTCTTTGGGCTTGGACTTATCCTTCTGGAACTGGCTTTTGAATCGCCACTGAAAGAACTTCACAACCTTCAGGACAAAGAGCGGGGACTGGAACATGCTGATTATTTGGCTGCTAGGAGGCTGAAAACGACTATAGGGACACCTCTTGGCTCCAGGTACGGCAGAATCGCAAAGCGGTGTCTCGATTGCGAATTCAATGTGGTTGAACACGACTTACGAGACCCGGATCTACAGGCTGCGTTCTTCAAAGACGTGATACTAGAACTTCAGGCGCTGGAGAGCAAGTTCAGGGAACTTGATACTGATCATTGAATTCAAAGATATACTATCATACCATCATATAAATGTCTGTCTGTAAAAATAGTCCTACTGTCCCACGTGAAGGCAGAGACAGCAGGGTGGAGAAGACACGGCTCTGCTAAAAACCTGTTCTATTCTTCCACTGGCTGAATAAAGTATGCCCCAAGACCATGATGAGAGGTACAGGAGGTAGGCAAAGCCGTGGTATTCATTGCATGGGTTAGCTAGTGTGTGAGACAATACCATATCGCTGGATAAAGACCAGTCGGGCAGAGACGCAGGGCGGTACTAGTGCACAGAGGAGTTGCTGAAAGCGCGATTATTTTATAAGGTGAACGCGAGGAAGCCGCAGGATATCTGCTCTCTGTTCCTGAACGCACCGAGAAATCTCCTGGTCCAATTCGTCGCGCGTAGAAGTTGTCGGTGAAAGTTGGAATTGCAGATCAAATTTTATGGTACCAAGCTTTTTACGCTTAGCGTACCACGTGACCTGCGCGTCAAACGCAAGCCAACGCGTCGCGCTGCGTCGTTTACTTCGAAATGCTTTCTGGCACTGGAAGACAATAAGGGGCTCTTCAGCTTGAGACTCGGGTGGAGATTTGCATGGGCGTTACAAGCCAATTACGTCTTTTCTGTATCGTCATGTGGGCACTTTAATCAGCGAATGAGTCGTTTGAAGGTAGCTGAAGCGTAGAATGGAGGAGTATCGGGGGATAGAGAGGGTTGTGGGTAGACATGGCCGTTGATAGTGAGACAGATGCTGACGCCAATGACATTTCACGGAAAACAATGCCTTCCTCTAAATCGTTGTCCATGTGTAAGATTCTTTACTTTGATATTCGGGTAAAAAGAATCTTGCAAAATTCTACAGGCTAGGAGTACAAGTCTCCTCACAGATGTCGTGGATGTTTGTTTTACGCTCACGATGCGTCAAATCACACAGATCCGTGGCTCCATTGTCACCGAGGAACACAGGCCCAGGGAAGAGGACCATGAGCCGGTCCTACTTGCACGGGAGATAAGAGCCCAAGGATTATTTTTGCTGTCTAGTTTGAGTGCGAGGAAACGGTGGAAAGAAATTCATCAATATCTCAAATGTAAACTTGGCAAGACGGAAATCCGGTTTCAAATTACGGAATTTTGCTGGCAGTGTGGAAAGAGTCGTTGAATCACTGAGCTTGCCTGCGTTCATACCCAAAAGGTTTCGGTGGGCAGCTAGCCCACCTTCGCTGTTGTTGGATTACATGGACTCATCCTTGCACAACTCTTATGGACCCTGGGGTGTGCAGCGGCTGATAGTGGAGGATGGCGAGCTCGGACGAGGAGGGCGAGGAGGGCTAGGTGTTTTAGCCGCTAGCGCCCGAGCCGAGCCCACATGAATCTTCTCCAGTCCACACCAAAGCAGGCTCTCTTTTCCCTTCACACTTTAACGCACGCATAATCAACCGCCAAACCTGCCAGCGTATCTCACGCTCGGCTTATAGGCTGGTCGGTCATATTGGCGGTCCAGATCTACGAGAATGGCAACCACTGACAATTGCTGCTTCGCAAAGCATTCAATTGCGAAAGGAGTACTGGAATGCCCGACATCCCATAACCACTGTGCCTAGCCTATCATCACGACACCTAAATGTATCCAGCCATCCAAGTATGCTGCGGTCCTCATCAATTCCTCCACCGGCGCCGCCATGGGTACCACGGCTCCGTGAAGAACAGCTTTGGCGAGGATCGGCGTCCTTCGGCTAGGAAATAACGTTGGCAACAACGCATTTAGAGCTGTGCCCAGTGTCTGTTGTTCTCGCGAGTTGGACAAGCTAGGCGTGACGAGCGACTGCACCACGCGTAAATGGCCAGATGTCGGCTCGGTCGCTGTAGGCGAAGAAGGAAGATATATTTTCAGAGGTATATGGCGAAGCGGAGCGCCTTGAGCATAGAGGAGTCGTCTGGAGATTGGGTTATATGCGTCAAAGTCATCTGTCAATTGTCTCTGTCAGGTTCAGTTCAATCTCTGTATTGGAATGCTTCTCGAACCATACGTTCTTGGACTGCGTTCCACAGCTTTGTCGAATCGTCTTTCGACAATGACATAATTCCCTTGGCCGTCCCATTTCTGAGGAAGTCGGCTTCCTTCACACTATTTATAAACGCATCGTGTAGCATTTTCCCTTCAGCATCAGGACGTACCAGCGACTGCTCTGGCCAATCTGCGAAGTGTAGCGTCAACCGCCATGGCAGCTGTCCCTCCGTACCATCAGTGAGCGAACTTTCATGACTATCCATGCCAGATGCTTGTGAGGGAGAAGCCCCGGAAAATAGATCGTAGAGAAGCCCAAGGGGATACTGCCATTTCAATGGTACTTCTTCAAAGGAAACCCAACCATCGTAGGATATCACATCAGGATTTATAAGTGACGGGTTGAAGAAAGCGTGGAGACGAGGAAGAAGGAAAGGAAGGTAGGAGAGCCGAGGGCATTGAATGAAATAAGGCTCGGCTTGATCGTAGACTCGACATTCAGAAGGTGATAGCCGTATCTCTATAGGCAACGATCCATTCCATACCGAGGTCTGAAGGATTTGGGCTGCTCTCGTAGCGGTCATGACTGCGAGACCGATCTGCAGAGGCGCTGAAGCTTCAAGAGTTCCACAAATGCCTCATCCATGATGCTTATCCACACATTTTTGTCGGAGCCACTGGAATACGTCTCGGCGCTCTCGCCCGTCAAGCTCGAGCGGAATTTCCGCATCCCGCTCAGCTCAGCCCTACGGCAGGCTAGCCAGGCCAGGGTGCCAGGCAGTCTATGACATTACGCCAAGAATCTTTATGATATGAGCATGAGCTGCAGGTTGACAACCCTTTAATCGGCCAAACTCAGTCTCTGCTGATCGTTTCTCGGTTTCTCTTGGCTTGTCACAAGGCTGCAGGTCTTTCTACCAGCTTGCCTACGAAGTTTCTCTCTGCGATTACTTTCCGACAACCTCCACCCTCATCGGGATTATGGACGGCCATTTAACAAATGGTGTGAGAGAAACCGCTCTAAACCATATCGTTCGCCCTCCTGACAGACTCCCATCACCGCCTCCCCCTCCCCCAGATCTCGCTGCTCCACCCCCTCCTCCAGACTCATCTGCTCCTCCTCCACCTCCAGAAGATCTACCACCACCGCCACCATCTAGTGTCAATGGCGACGCACCTCCCCCGCCACCAGAAGCGAGGAAAAAGAAGAAGGCTGGCTGGGGGGCCGCACCTAGCAGACAGCCGTTGAGTGTAGAAGAGATTTTACGCAAAAAGAAAGAGGCAGATGAAGCTGCTGCAAAGGTATGAACCCGAGTATACACCATGGATTACATTATATTCACCTTGTGTCTCACTCTAGTACCTTGACGAGCCCTACTGATATTTACTTCCTTGTTTAGCCCAAATTTCTTTCGAAAGCGCAGCGCGAAAAGCTCGCCCTTGAAAAGCGGGAGAAAGAAGTCGAGGAGCAAAACAGAAAGGCAGATACCGCTACGAGTACGAGCAAGGCCACCCAAAATGGAGACAAGCATGTCTCGGCTCAGTCAACTAGAAATGGAGCAGGGCGACCTCCCCCCCAGACGAATGGAGTTAACGGATCTGCACGTCCCCCAATACCAACTGGTCCGAGAGCTTTGCGGAAAGGCGAGATACCGACAGGGCCCGCTTCTATGCGCGCCTCGGAACCGAACAAAAGCTACGACATGGCTCCTCCCCCCCCTCCAAAGCCATCGGTAATTGGCACATCTGCAGCAAAAGGGGAAAAGCGACCTGCAATTGAAGAGGCTCAACAAAATATGATAAAACAACGATACATGGGTGCGGACCAAAACCAGTCCACTTTCTCGGCCAAGAAGAAGCGAAGACGGACTACGGAAAAGAAATTCAACTTTGAGTGGAACGCAGAAGAGGACACAAGCCCGGACTACAACCCACTATATCAGGCACGAGCAGAGGCAACATTCTATGGTAGAGGCCGCTTGGGAGGATTTGCAGAAGATTTAGCGGACAATGCAGCTCGTAACTACGCTAAAGCTTTACAAGATACGGATCGCGACTCGGGCAAGGCTAGAGCGAAAGAGATAATGGAGATGGAGAGAAGAAGGAAGGAAGAGGGCAGTAGAAGCTCGCTAGACAAACATTGGAGCGATAAGAAGTTGGAGCATATGCGCGAAAGAGATTGGAGAATCTTTAAAGAGGACTTCAACATTAGTACAAAAGGTGGAGCTATTCCAAACCCCATGCGCTCATGGGCAGAATCCGGCTTGCCAAAGAAATTGCTGGACGTCGTGGACCTGGTCGGCTACACGGAACCATCTGCGGTACAACGCGCTGCCATCCCTATTGCCCTTCAATCTCGAGACCTTATCGGTGTTGCTGTGACCGGTTCGGGTAAAACAGCAGCTTTCCTATTACCCCTATTGGTTTACATATCCGAACTCCCAGCGCTTAATGAGTTGACGAAAAATGATGGTCCCTACGCTGTCATCTTGGCTCCCACCCGTGAGTTGGCTCAACAGATCGAGATCGAAGCAAGGAAATTCGCGACTCCTCTTGGGTTCACTTGTGTCAGTATTGTTGGAGGTCATTCTCTCGAAGAACAGGCTTACAATTTACGGGACGGAGCCGAGATCATTATTGCCACACCTGGTCGTCTAGTTGACTGCATTGAGAGGCGAGTGCTCGTACTCGGACAATGTTGCTATGTCATCATGGATGAAGCAGATAGGATGATCGATCTTGGCTTCGAGGAGCCAGTCAACAAGATCCTCGATGCCCTACCCGTCGCGAATATGAAGCCAGACTCCGAAGAAGCAGAAGATGCTCTTGTCATGAGCCAACATCTAGGTGGGAAAGACCGCTATAGGCAAACGATGATGTATACAGCCACTATGCCATCCGCGGTCGAACGTATAGCCCGGAAGTACCTTCGCAGACCAGCTATTGTCACCATTGGTAACGTCGGCGAAGCTGTTGAGACTGTGGAGCAGCGCGTCGAATTCGTGGCAGGCGAAGACAAGAGGAAGAAGCGCTTGCTCGAGATCTTATCATCAAGAGAATTCCAACCGCCCGTCATCGTCTTTGTGAACATCAAGCGCAACTGCGATGCTATTGCTCGGGATATAAAGCACAGCGGGTTCTCATCTGTCACGTTGCACGGAAGTAAGACTCAAGAGCAAAGAGAAGCTGCGTTGGCGTCCGTCCGGAATGGCGGGACTGACGTGCTTGTTGCTACGGATCTGGCAGGCAGAGGTATTGATGTACCTGATGTCAGTCTGGTGGTCAATTTCAACATGGCCACCAACATTGAGAGCTATACCCATCGTATTGGTCGAACGGGTCGTGCTGGAAAGAGTGGTGTTGCTATCACCTTTCTTGGCAACGAGGACTCTGATGTCATGTATGTATATTCTCTACCCTCTGTCAAAACGTCTGCTAATCCATGCTTAGGTACGATCTCAAGCAAATGCTTTCGAAGTCGTCAATTTCCAGAATGCCCGAGGAACTCCGAAAGCACGAGGCGGCGCAGCAAAAATCGCAGAGAGGCAGTGGCCAGAAGAAGATAGAGGACAGTAGTGGCTTCGCTGGGAAGGGCGGCTGGCAATAACTTTATAGATATGAGTAGAGAGCTTCCAATCAATTATCATCTTACCTATACAGAAGTCTTCCTGTTTAAAACTAGGCCTATAGTCTCATTGTGAGGTCGGCCACAATGAGCTGCGCAACTCCCTCATAGTACCTTAAAGCTCCAAGATCATACCCATAGGAGATATACGGTCGTCTAGGGTCTGCAGAATATTTTCTGCTTCCACATTTCACGGCCGCCCTGCCATTGTAGATCTCTCATTTGTGTCCAAAATTATCTCATTACAAAAACGAGAGACATTCCCACATTGATAGTGCCCTGGACCTACATCTTCGCTTTCGGCCTCCACCGAATCCAATCGTGCTCCTCACTCCTCGGCACCAAATGATCCACATCCCTCGTATTCACCAGCTCCGGCCCCGCCTGTTCCACGTCCGTGATGCCCGCCAACCGTATACCCGTCTCCAATTCATCCTTCAGAATCTGGCTCAGGTGCTCCACGCCCTCCTGCCCGTAGCACAGACTGTACAGGAACGGCCTCCCGATCCCCACGGCCGTCGCGCCGAGCGAGAGCGCCTTGAGCACGTCGGTGCCGCGCGTGACGCCGCCGTCGACGTAGACCTCGCACCGGTGGAAGACGTCCGGGCAGATGCGGTGCAGCTCCAGCAGCGTGAGCAGGGACGGCTGGGCCGTGTCGAGGGAGCGCCCGCCGTGGTTCGAGAGCATGATGCCCTGGACGCCGTACGCGAGCGCCTTCTTCGCGTCCGCGGCGCTCTGGATGCCCTTGATGACGACCGGCAGCCGCGACGTCGCCTGGATCCAGGGTATGTCGTCCCAGCTCAGCGTCTTGTCGATGTACTGCCCCATCAGCCGGCCCATGCCGCCGCCTTTCTTGTCGTTGGAGGCGACGGCGCCGCTGATGGCGGAGGAGACGTTCTCGGCCGCGATGCGTTCGTCCGCTTCGCGCTTCCCCGGTACGTGGGCGTCGACGGTGACGAAGATGGCTTTGACGCCTAGCTCGCGGGATTTGTGCAGCAGCTGTGTGGTTTTGGAGCGGTCGGCGTTGACGTAGAGTTGGAAGAAGAAGGGTTGGTTGGTGCAGCCTGCTTCGAGGACGGAGGCGAGAGGGTAGGATGCGTTGTTTGATATCTATCGTTTTGATGTTCTGTTGGTCAACTGTGTCACAGAATTATCTCTTGAGACTGCTCACCACTTGGATGAGGCCTTCACTTGCACAGCCCCTGGCGAGGGCAAGTTCACCATCAGGGTGAGCAAGTCGAGCCATGGCTGCTGGGCTGATGAAGAACGGTGCTGAGCTGGGGCAACCTAGGATTGACCGCCGAGTTTCGACTCTTTCTACATTGCGCATCACTCGAGGGCGCAGCATGATGCGTCTGTATATGTTTGAGTTCCAGCTATGCGTGACTAGATCTGTGGCAGCGGAGGAGTAGAACGCCCATGCTTTCGGCGTTAGAGTGTTACGGGCTACATCCTCGAAGTCTTGTGTCGATATAAGTTTGAACAAGTCGGGCTTTGTATAACTAGCTGTGGAGGTAGACTGTCCTCTTGTCTTTTCGATGGTTTCTATATCCTCCTTTTGTTCTGGAGGTAAAGTCACCACCTCGGCCTGATCCAGGAGTCCTTTGTATGACTCGGGCGATAAGGCTTCCTCTATGATTCCTGGCGCATGGATCTCATCGTAAGCTGCTGTGGCGTCTCTTCCAGCGTATCTTAGTATGACTTCAATGGGTGAGCAGCCTCCGTGTCTAGTTTCTTTGGGAGAGACAAACTCGAAGGGCCACCGGGATGAGAATCTAGGTAGTTCGTAACATCATATATCTTGGAATGCACAGCAATCCAGCAATCACGGTCGTTGTCATGTCTTTTCAAATCATGGAAGCTCAGGGTATGTGAGGGATCAGAAGACATTTCCCATGCAGTACAAGGCGCGTACGGTTGTGAGCAGGGTGGGTACGATGGGAAAAGCAGACATAGACTACATGAAGATGTTGTAGGCAAGCCGAAAAGAAGTCAATTACCTCAGGTGTCTGTTTTTACTGGGATGTCTTGTAGCTGACGTTGACCCCGCTCAAGACAAAACCCCACAGGCCACCAGGGCGGTTCGCGTTCCGCGATGACGACGTGGGGAAAGCTCTCACTGCTTCGGGTATGAAACGAACAAGAACAAACATTTACAAAATTCAAAGACGCTGTTGGCCTAGCAGAACCAATCTGTGACACGAGTAGTGTTTTCAATCTTCTTCAACTGTTGTGACAGATAAGAATGGTTTCCCAGGACGGATCCAAGTTTAACTGCATAATCACTGGAGCTGGCGGATTCGTTGGCCAGGCTCTTGCCTCTGCGCTCCTCGCAGACCCTCTGATCTCCAAACTCACATTGACAGATGTCTTCAAGCCAGATGCTCCTCAAACAGAATCACAATCAAGGGTAGAAACTCGCTGTTTAGATGCCGATCTCACGTCTCTGGAAACATGCCAATCTCTCTTCACCCGAGACATCAACCTGGTATATCTTCTTCATGGCATTATGTCTGGTGCTGCTGAGGCAAACCTTGAATTGGGCTTGAGGGTAAACATCGACTCCACAAGGCAAATTCTGGACATACTTCGGCACACCAATCCCGGTGTCAAAGTCATCTATCCCTCTTCATTGGCGGTATATGGCCCACCTGCTACACCAACGACGAAGATAACGGAGTTGGATGCACCAGTGCCAGGTTCATCGTGTCAGTTGTGTTTTCTGAGCTTCCTGATTCATATTGTGCTTTGAGTTGCAGGACATGTCGCAGGAGTAAAATATTCCCGGAAGATGTTTCATGAATCAAAATGAATGCGAGAAGAGCTATGCTGACTCCGATATCATTAAGATGGGGCCCAGAAGCACATTTGTGAGACATTGCTCGACGACTACTCAAGGAGAGGGTTGCTGGATGGGCGCGTATGCAGGCTACCAACGGTAAACATCTCTTGCACTGCTTTTCATACCTCTAGTTTTTTATTCTTAACGATATGACCAGGTTACTGTTAGACCAGGCAAGCCAACGGGAGCGGCGTCCTCTTTCGCTTCCGGGATCTTTCGTGAGCCACTGAAAGGAGAGAAGAGCATTTTGCCCGTCTCGAAAGACCTCGAGATTTGGATCTGTTCGCCGAGGACGGTAGTCAAGAACCTGATACTAGCGCGGGATATTCCGAAGGAGAAATTCACTGGGACACGGATTGTAAATATCCCTGGTGTGACTGTGACGATTCGCGAGATGCTGGATGCTTTGAAGGCCGTCGGAGGTGATGAAGCATTGAAACTTGTAGAGGAGAAGAGAGACGACGCAACCGAGAAGATAGTGTTGAGCTGGCCAACCAGAGTTGATATTGCGAGGGCAAAAGCTCTGGGTTTCGCAGAAGACGGGACGCTCACCAATACGTTGAAAGAGTATATTGACGATTATGGAAGTAAGATCTCTTGAGTCGATTAAAAGCACGTGGGGTCAGAAAATGGCCGAAAATAATCTGTTCGATTTGAAATCTTCGTCTGAAGGTAACACGGAAGCTCAGGTATAGCTAGAGATGTGTAACGGCAGCTCGTGAGTTCGATAATCACAGGCAACAAAACTCCATATAACCTCTGGTAGCAACTCGTTGCGAGTTGCTTACTCTAGGCTACTTTACCAACTCGCCATGAGACTTACTCTATAGAGCTCATTACGTGTAGATAGGATAAGGTGCCAGAGGTGCTTGCCTTATACCACCGAGCTGCATGGTCCTGTACCCACCTCTGAGTAGCTAGTTAAGACGCATCAAGACAATTTTGATAGGTGCTACTCGCGACCCGAGAGTGGGGCCGTTTCTAGGATCTTTTTTTTATCTTCTTTACGACCGATACCTGCAGGCAGACATCATAATACCTAGTGCTGACGAAGCGATGGAAGACCGTTTTCGTGCTGGGCGTGTTTGCCCATCTCTTCTTTGTCCACGCTCATAGTGGTGGAAAAGTGTTCCAGCTTGGAGAAGCTAATAAACAGAGAGCTACAGACTTCCACGCTTACCTACGTTTTGCTACGTTTTGCTCTGCTGGAAAGGCTAATAGTCAGGGCACAGCACGGATTACGAAGGAAAATTTCTAGGAACACTCGCATAGAAGTAAGTGGTAACAGCGGTCATGTCCTTTCGATCAAGCAAAATTAACGGCAACGAATGAGTGATTTGAGTTGCGCGAGACCCAGCTCGTGAACTTAGCCTTGCGCTCTGCACTGTCAATGCCGACCTCTCAAGAGAACAAGCAGCCTACAATATAGCTTACAGCGCTCTCTAGCGAAGCAACCACTCCTGATCATCCTTGAGCCAGGTTCCAAAGCCAGTGCCCTTCAGCTGTTGCGAGTCTGTGAATGCTACTCCAGCGCGCACCCATAGCCTTGAAATGGGATCAGCCACTATCCGATGTTTCGTCTTGGTATCCGTCAAGAGTACTAAAAGGGCTGCTGTTGCTTCTCCCGGTTTAGCATAGCGAAAGTAGGGATAAATGATTATCGCATACGGCTTGCTTGAGTCTAGATCCGACCACTGAGTCGCTCCATCTCCCGGGAGCCAAGTATATACCACGCTCCAGGGAGGATTCGCCACTATAGTGATCTCCGACCCCGTGGGCTGCCCAATAGATTCCAAGAGAACGCCAGGATAACAGAAGTTTAACCCCTCTAAGGTGAGGTTCGCCCTCGGCTCTGGCGCGTTCCAGTCAGGCTTGTCGTGAGTTGGAATCATGCCATCGGGGCAAATATTCTTCGACCGGTCCATGAAGCTTTGTGGTGCCCACTGGAAGCCGACTGTCTTCAAGTGGGGGTAATCATTGAATATAATACGGCTTTCGAATTCCTTGACAAGTTGTAGAAATATTTCCATCATCCTGCCAGGATCTTTGGTTTCCATGAGCGGACCGGGATCTATTCCTAGTAGTGTCGCGAAGCAAATGGTCTCGTCTGTGCTTCGGGTTGTGGAACGATTCTGCACCTCGGTAACCAGAGGGAAAAAATTCATAACCATCGAAGCCTTGTCCACTTCCTTGTCAAGGAGCGTGAAAGCTACACTCGCATGACCATAACAAGTTGCGGTTATGCTAGAATACATGCTTACTGTAGACTTCATCTGTTCCGTTAGATCTTCTCCGAAATCATCGAGAGATTGCGATCCCCCGTTCAATCGAAAGTAGAGGTTTCGTGCGAATCGTCCTTCCTGAAGAGTCCACAAACGGCGTCTCCAACTACACAGGTACAACTGGACGCACTTTTCCGTGATATCTGCTTTGATTGAGACTTTCTGCATGAATGCATCGAAGACTAGGACTCCATCTGCGTCAGTGTAGACGTTCCTCATTCTCTGGATAGCGAGCTTTCGATAGGCTTCTTCCCCCTTCCTTGAGGGAACACAGAGTGTGTCAATCCAGAACGGGACGGACCTGTTCAGTCCGATGGCTCGCTTTCCATCAGGATAGAGACTAGTGACATTGCGCTGCAATTTGCTCAACTGACACGATGGAAGAGCGTTGCAGGTTTCATTGCCCATTCCATCGGCCCAGATGTGAGAAATCGCTACGTATATGTCCGAGCCTCCTTGGTATTCAATGACAGTGAGCGCACCTTCGCTCTCGTTCCAATGTACCAGCGGGAGTTTCCCTCGCCCGATGATGTCGACCAGACCGTACGCCTCAACGAACTCGCAGCTATGATTACAGCCAATGGCATGCTGAGTTTTGTATGTGCCGAGTCTTAGGTTGCTCCCGTAGCATATGCCTTCAGTGCAATAGGAATGGTCCTGATCCTTTCGTGGAGATAAGATCGAGCCAAAATAGTACTCACTGTCAGTTTGAAAGTTACTACGGAACTCGGAGATATCGCGAGGACACCATTCACTGCGCTGCATCCGTTCCTTCAAGAAAACACTCTTTGGCCAGCGAGGTTCTAGATATCGCCGGAAGAAGGCTCCATGCTCATGATAGATTTCGGTCGCAGCAGATGAAAGGGTAGATCCAAGAGCAATAATGGACATTGCGATTGTAGGACGTATAGGTGACGGAGGTATATCAGGGTCCCTGTTCTCCTCGCCACAGTACCTCCGAGCCCAATAGAGGATTTCTTCAATGATGAGCTTGATTGACTCTTCATTTCTGATCAGATTTGCAAATGCAGGTTCGTTCTCTTTATCACTACTGTCCTCATCATTGCAGTCTTCCTCGCCTTCATCTTCTTCCTTTTTATCGCCTTCGTTGCTATCGTTTTCCTCACTCTCACTCTCACCTTCACTGAATGTTCCTGTATATTGTTCTGGTCCACTTCCAACGCTAGAACCTGCGATACTACCACCTTCGTCCTCCTCAAGGCCTGTGTCAGCCTGATTTCTCCATTGCTGAATGGCATGGCGTAGGATTCCAGTGGTAATGTACGTTTGAGTTTTCGGCGTGCGGCGTAGGAAGCTCTCTGGCATCAGCGTGATATTAAGCATCTTGAAGACAGAGATCGCGCCTCCAAAGAAAAGCCATGTTTGAAAAAAAGCTTCGGCTTCCGCGGGAGATCGATTGCCGAAATTTTGATCCCCTTTCAATTCATCTCTAGTCCATCCTTTGCGGTCCGGGTATGTAAAGAAGTCTTGCCCATCGTATTCCTCGGAGCCGACATAGGGCACATCAATCCGCTCGGTACCTTCCGGGGCTAGATAGTGGTCCATCTCACATAAAAGAATGAGAAAGCATAACGATTCAGAGTGTCAATCTAGTATCTACCAAGCTGGAGGAAAGAGTTGCCCGAGGAACAAGGTGATGGCAAGGTATTCGATCTTTGTCCGAGATGCAAAGTATGATCCATCTTCGGCGACGAGACTAATCTTTTGGTTCCGTAAGGCCTGGCCATGCGAACTGGAAGATTCCTTCACCCTGCAGCTTGAACTATCTCAAGGGTCTCCGCCATTGGACTGATGTGCACCGTGGCAGGACGAATGTTATTCCGCTTAATGCGCGGAGTTTTTGAGAGGGAGCAACGCAGGAGGCTGTCAGGTGGTCTGAGAAATTGAAGTCATGCTTGTGCGATAAGTGGGTTGCGTTGGATCTGCACGCAAGCACTGAACAGTTTACCCACTCGAGTGGTAGCAGCGCTTGCCAGTACATATTGGTGTCCGCATTACATAGCACATTACACAGCATGCAGCTAACGCACATTTGCAAGCGGGACGCTCCAGTTCGTTCGGTTATAGGTTGGGGGCTGTCTACGCCCAGCTGATGATAATCTACCTACCAGCTATGGCCATAGGAATTCCACTGCACCATACTCTGCACCGATTAAGTAATGGACATATGTACGTCACCAATCTGGGACATTCATTTCAGGAAAGCTGCCCGCAACCTCGCCTTATCCTATTGGTGTCTGCACTACCCTATAAACGGCAATGGCTCATTGGGAGTGGGAGAAGAGGGGCCAGCAATTTCAACCGCCCTCTTTCCCCACTTTCCAGTCTCCAGTCTCCATTCGACCCTCCAGCGGTCAATCTCTCTACGCCTAATTGCTTATTTCTCTCTCAATGCCATCTAATGCGAGCGCCGACGGCGGTCATTTTATCACTATTACCGAGCTACGCAACCAGTGGCAAAACCCTTCCGATGTGCTCGCAGTTTTGCTAATAACCGGCGGCGACGTCGTGGATAATGCCATCGCTCAGCTGAGCGGCACCGACGTCGTGCCTGTTTGCTTCAGTTTCGGCTGGGTGTCGCATGCCTTCGTCGCCGCCTTTGCTATATTCGGCCAGGGCCGGTTACTGCCACGGCCCGACTACGATTGCAAGGTGATCAACACCGATACCGGCTATAAGCGAGAGAACCAGTCGTGGCTGCTTGGCCGTTTACTCCGAGACCGTACGGATCCGTCCGACGCGGCTTCACTTTGCGTCGGTATCTACGACGCCGTCGATGGGCCAAGTGGTCAGTACCAAATTGGTAAACCTGGGATCAGCAAAGCCTGGATCGTGCGTGTTGCCATCATTACCCTACAATTGGGAGTCGCGGCTATACCATTTGGCATTTACGGCGACTGGGGCGTCTTTATGGTCACAGTTGCCGGAACGACCCTGGCATTGGTTACGGGGTCGATGCCTCAGTTCCGGGCGGAGAAATTTGCCTGTCGGACAGGCTCTAAGAAGAACTTTGCGCTTACAAGAGGGAACGGGTCAAGGTATGCAATGGTAATATTGGGTAATGGGAAATCGCTAGATCTGGAAGATCTGTCGACTGCCGAAGACCCCAGAGTATTCAGAGTGTGGAATAGATTCGGGGATTTTCTGAAGCCTACTGGGAGTGGAGAGAAAAAGACCAGAGAACCAAGGATCTTTCGCGGATTGCCACTCGATTTCTGGTACACCCGTGCTGTATGCGTTGTCACTACCTTCTGCTGGCTCGTTGTCCTGATCATCGTTGCTGCTCTTGAAGATCACTCATGGTTTCTTCTGCTCGTGGGTGCCATAGGCATGCTACAAAATGCTATTGTTGCCGCCATACCACGCACAGCGGAGGCCCATGGCATCTTTCTCAACCACCGACAAAACATTGCAGGTTATAGAGTCATGGATGTTCTCATGGACCTAGAGCTTGAGTGCAAAGGTGTTGGTGCTTGTCTTGTCAGAGAATTCTTTCCCGGACAATTAAGACCAGCAGAGAAGGCATGGTGGGCGGGAGATCGGGAAGAGTATAGCAAAGCAAGAGCGGAACGCCAGAAAAAGGTAGAATCGTCGAGCCATCCCTTACCAGAATCCCATTTGCCGTGATTGTCTACCAAAGGATTGGCTCTGCTATACACTACCTCACGCCTATAGCTGACACACATATGTGACCCATTGAGGGAAAGATGTCTTGTAGTGAGCACAGCGGCGAATAGGAGAGCTACAGGTGGCGGACAATAGTAAGGTAACTAAGCTCCTTACATCGTTTGTTGTTCGCTGGACGAATTGGGTCATTAGGTCCACAACATCGGTCTTCCTATCTTTCGATAGACTTCACAGCTTGAATCATCTTAAGAAACAAAAGCCTAAGGACAGACGGGTTCCGAAGAAGTTGGTGCTCCGGGATCAGTGAATCCTTGACCAACAGCAATTTCTCAACAACTGCTCGGGTCTCAAGAACCAGCTAGTGCTAAAGAACCCAGTAACTTTCCATTGATCGTTCTGTATATCTGCTTGTTAAACCTACATCTAATTCAGTGCCTAAGAGATAATCAAAAAGAATAAAACTTAATGAGTTTAATCGTCTATATTAATCGAATCCAAAATTCATTTCTTTACGACGTCAATAACATACAAAAGTTAATAGATATTTTGAGTCGCTCGCTTGATCGTTGAGATGCTTCGCTTAGTAATCAATGCCAAGAGATGGGTTTGGCCGAGACCCATGTCAGATTTGCTTTCCGCAGAATCTTCCCACTTCACACATCCTTCCATCATCAACACCATAGCATACCAACTCCATATCCGGTGTGACAATACATATCTAGGAACGGCGACATACACTACATCCTCTTATACTACGGGTTCCTTACCAGCACGATGGCCGACTACAGCTTCGGTGGCACCGATGAAGAGAACGCAGAGCTGAAGAAGCT
Organism: Evernia prunastri; assembly: GCA_003184365.1. NCBI lineage: Eukaryota > Fungi > Ascomycota > Lecanoromycetes > Lecanorales > Parmeliaceae > Evernia > Evernia prunastri. The sequence continues at coordinate 67,311 of NKYR01000008.1, forward strand.
GAACGCAGAAGTGGTATGGTTTCCCCAAGCGTCAGTTGCCCCTCTTCTGGACCTCTGCTAATTTTATCACAGCTTGAAGAACCAGATAGCTTCGAAAATTGGGAAAAGCTCGTTCGCGCCGCAGAGTCTCTCGAGGGCGGTCTCAACCGCAACTCCAGTCCCCAGTCGATCTCCGCTACTCGAGACATATATGATCGTTTCCTTGCCAAGTTCCCCTTATTATTTGGGTACTGGAAGAAGTATGCAGATCTTGAATTTTCCATCGCGGGGACCGAGGCTGCGGAGTTGGTAGGCTGATCTTCTTTGACGTCAACCCAACCCACATGCTAAAATACGCAGGTATACGAACGAGGTGTAGCAAGCATCACTAACTCTGTCGACCTATGGACGAACTATTGCGCCTTCAAGGTCGAGACCAGCCATGACCCTGATGTGATCCGAGAGTAAGTAGAGACAGACAAGGTTTCCTTCCCATAACCACAAGAACCACAGCGCGGCTTTCTGGCCAAGCACCATGGTGAAAATGGAGTCCTTCGACTTGGCTTTGAGACGGGTGAGAAAGTCATCAACAGCCCCGAAAATGCTTCCTCTCACATGACAGTCAGGCGCTTTCATTTCGTTCGCTCACACGTTGCCCACCCTGCGATGTACTAGTTTGCGTACAAAGTTGAAGTTTGATGGACTTTTCCGGAGCTCGTGATCACTGAGCGCGCACACACATGCCATGTTTGCTGCCCTCTGCCTCCTTCTTATTGTTTCTCCCTTCCCTGAACGCTGCCAAAAGCTAACAAATATACTGCAGACTATATGAGCGAGGCGCTAGCTCTGTAGGCCTTGACTTTCTGGCGCATCCCTTCTGGGATAAGTACTTGGAATTCGAGGAGCGTCTCGAAGCCCAGGACAAGATTTTCCCGATCCTCGACCGCATAGTACACATTCCGATGCATCAGTACGCTCGCTACTTTGAGCGTTATCGACATCTCGCCCAGGTCAGGCCTTTACAGGAGCTCTTACCCGCAGACATGCTCGCCCAGTTCCGCGGTGAGATTGAGAATGAGGGGCCGGCAGAGCGTGGGGAACTCGAAATCGAACGTGAGCTGAGGAGCCGTATCGATAACTTTCATCTTGAAATTTTCCACCGGACACAAACCGAGACGACGAAGCGGTGGACCTACGAGTCAGAAATCAAGCGACCGTACTTCCACGTCACGGAGCTCGACGAAAGCCAATTGGTCAATTGGCGAAAATACCTAGACTTTGAGGAGGTTGAAGGCGACTACATGAGAACACAGTTTCTTTACGAGAGATGTTTGGTGACCTGTGCCTATTACGATGAATTCTGGCTTCGCTACGCTCGCTGGATGATAGCACAAGATGGAAAGGAAGAGGAAGTACGGAACATTTATCAACGTGCCAGCATGCTCTACGCACCAATCTCAAGACCAGCCGTCCGTCTACAGTACGCATATTTCGAAGAGTCAGTCGATAGAGTTGAGCTTGCAAAAGACATTCATCAAGCTATATTGGTCAATCTTCCCGGTCATATCGAGACAATTGTGTCTCTGGCCAATCTATCACGTCGCCACGGCGGACTGGACGCAGCAATTGAAGTCTACAAATCCCAGATTGACTCCATGCAATGCGACATCTACGCCAAAGCAGCATTGGTAGCAGAATGGGCACGATTGCTCTGGAAGATCAAAGGGTCTGTGGACGAAGCCCGCCAGGTCTTCCAGAAGAATCAGCATTGGTACCTCGATAGTAGGCCATTCTGGATCAATTACCTTTTCTTCGAGCTCGAACAACCCACCAGTGCTGAGACGGAGCCAACACAGTATAAAAGGATCAAACAAGTGCACGAGGACATCAGGAAAAAGAGTCATTTGCCACCTCTCACCATCAAGGATTTATCACACTACTATTTGGTCTACTTACAAGAGAGAGGTTCAAAAGAAGCAGCCAAGGAGTACATGACCTTGGATCGTGAAGTCAACGGGTAAGTCACCAGCCTATCTATAGTCCACTGGTCCATCGTCTATATCCTACTGACACGTCGTCCTTTAGGCCCTTTTCTGTCCAAGACACTATGAAAGCAAAGCTCTCCGAGGATGGCAAAGAAGTTTCAACGCAACGACGCATGATGATGGAGAATGGGCATCCTGGAGTCGAAGTTGATGATGCTGCTATCCGAAGAGGGGAGAATCCGTATACCAAATACTACCAACAGCAAGGAGAGCAGCAGCTTCCCAGTGATACTCAGGTATGTCGAAAATCCGCCATCTCGTAATAATATCTAACGACTTCTCATCCTTTCCAGCCCCAGCCCTTACGATACCAGTGACCCACAGAATCATCATCGGCTCATCCAAACAAATGCAAAACCTTGAACTTTTGGTTTGATTTTATCTCACTGGGAGTGGAGGTTTCTATCGAGTCCACGGCAGACAGCGAAGCGATGCATCGCAATACCATACATATGCAGCATGGACCAAAAGGGTAAACGGAGCTACTACATTGCATGTACCATAATAAAAATCGTTTTCGCAAGTAGTGTGTCCAGGGTAGATTGTATTGTTGCTAGAGGCCCAAGCATTTCCCTTGGCCGGAGAATAAACGTTACCTCTAATTCCACGCATACTTGTCCAGGTCTCTTCCCTATCAGTTGCCTTCAACGCGATGCCTGGCTCGTGCCGAAGAAATAAAAAACGATCAACCCAATACCTCACTGTCGAGTATCGATCGGCGGCATCCTCAGACCTCACCAACAGATTGCATACAAGGCCCGTTTTGAAAACTTCAACCACGAGATGACTGCATCTCATATTGCATACCACTAACAACATTGCGGTCAATCAAGCCCACCTTTTGTCCACGCGTCTCATTACTTCCTCATCTGCCGCCAAGAATCGCAGGTTGTAGAGCAGCTGCTTGCTGACTGACTGACTGACTGACTGACTGACTGATAAGCGTGTGCATTTGGGCGGTGACTTCTCTTTGTAAAGGGTAAGATATAGAGACATGGGTTAAAAGGGTGCATGGCTATTTGTTCAGTGTTTCGAGGAAATATCGTTGTGTGGTTGACGGGAGGGGGTTGGGGGTTGGGGAGGTTCGTTAGTCTTGTGATGTTTGAGCAGAAGGGCGTTGGTGCGGCTTTTGGGGGAGTGGAGATGGCAATTGGGAGGGATGGGAGGATGTTGAGAGGCCTGGATGCTAGGATTTGTAATCACAGACCATATTTTTTACTTTTATTCTCCGGACAGCGTTCTGATGAACCTGTACAAAGGGCTGACATTTTGACCGGCTTGAGCCTTCCTGTCTTTCTAGTATGCGTAGACGTGACGATATGCAACTGTGGGTTCACGGAAACAGTCTTCCTAAACCCTCCAGAACTTCCACCCTTCTCTCTTCTCCCGGCCGCCTCCTACCCCAACCAGGCTTTCCACCCCGGCTTCCCCCTCTGCCTCGAGGAATTTCTGCTGATCGATCTCAACCCCTCCTTCCTCTTCACCCTCATCCCTGAGAACGGCGGGCCATAGCACGCCCACTCCGTCACCGCCAAGAGTCGTTTCGAACCGCTCAAAGTCCTCCGCGTCCAGCTTCTCTTCTAGCTCCTTGAGCGCTTTCGGCGATGCATCTGGCCGAAGCAACGTGATCGTGCTGCCGCCTCCCCCGGCGCCTGTCAACTTCGTCCAACCCACGCCAACCAAATCCACCAGCTCCCTGATACGCTCAAGACGTGGGTGGGAAACGCCCAAGGAGACTAGCTGGCCGTGGTTGACATTCATCAACGTGCCGAGAATTGCGGTTGTATGCGGGTCCTTCTTGTTGAAAGTAGCGGATGTGATGAGTTTGCAGGCGGACTCAGTGACAGCGTCGATTGTGTTCAGGATTGCTTCTGTGATTGCGGGTAAAGACTCCTTCAATGCTCCAACTTTGGCTACTTCTGTTGCGGTGGAGCGGACCTGTTTGGTGTTTACAAGCAACAAAGGTACTTCGGGGAAATTGCGTAAAGGTAACACTTCGGGTGCTTTGGTGTAGTCTACGCGCTTGAAGAGGACCGCTTTTCCGCCTGAGGAGACGGTGTTGTCTACGCCGCTAGGGTTGCCATGGATGCACATTTCTGCAACAAATGCCCAACGATTTATGCGCTCAATCTGCAACTCCGCTTCCTCGGAAGGTTGGTCTGGATGAGGTCCTGCTAGGGTGCGTATTTGTAAGAGCAAGGCTGAGCTGAGACAAACGCTTATGCTGGCGCTGCTGCCAAGCCCAGCACCGATAGGGAGGGTGGAGCGGAGGGCATAGGTACTTCCGGGGAAGTTCTGATTGCCAAGAGATAGAAAAAGATAGAGGAAAGCGGATGCGGCGGCTTGACGTATTTTCCTGTGTTCACCTGTGGCTTCGGGAGAGACGTCTGAGAGATGAGGCTGCATGGCTTTGACAAGATCAGGATCAAGAGTAGTGACCAGATCGTAGTACACCTTTTTCTTTGATGGATGTGAGAATGTAGACCAGGGCAAAGCGTCAATATCCCATGTGTGGCTGAGACCTATGTCTGGAAACCGCAAGGATATTGTTCGCTGAGATTTTGACAGTGTGGTGACGAGGAGGTATGACCGTAGAGATATTGCTGCAGCCATTGCCGCTTTTCCATGCACTACCGCATGTTCCCCATAGACAATGACCTTGCCAGGCGCAGAGGTCATAAAAGCTGGGTTCATGGGCGAGGAGATCTTCCTTTGCATCCTAGGCTTCGAGGAATTGGGGTGGCCTTTGAGCGTGCCATTTTTTGCATTGATACTCGAAGATGCCATCCTTGGCTCGAGTCCGTTCTTTTCTGCCTAAACCTTTGAAGGTTCGCGAGGACTGTCTCTTCTTTGAAAGCCTGCTGCCCCAGATCTTATCATGCTTCTGGTAGCCTCTCTCGAAGTCGCTTATGTTTTCAGGGCATACCGCAGCCAATTGCTGCTAATTGCATTTTTTGGAAGAAATAGTAGAGCGCTTTTGGCACCCTCTCCAGGTTGGAGGAAGGTACAGGTACATCTTGTCTTGTGAAACTCTCCGGGAAACTTTTTGTGCTGGCTGCAGGAAAATACTTCGGTGTTAGGGGTTTAGGCGACCATCATGTCCCTAAAGGCTTGGCGTCATCTTTCTAAGATGCAAGTAGTTCCGAAGTCTGAAGACACATTTCACGCGCATATTCTACGAAGACTTTTTCCTTTATCCACTGATCAACCCTTCAAATTGGATACTTCAAAGCAATGGATATTCTTCAGGTAATCTGCCATCATCAAGTGTTACTATCTCCATAAGCTAACGACAACCATAGCGTCTAGGGTGCTTCCTCGACAGGCCTGGTTTTCCATGGAAGAAGCTCATTGTCGGCTTTTCCCTCGCCGAATACCTGTTTGAAAGCTTTCTCTCGGCGCGCCAGTATAGGGTTTTGCAGGAGAAGAAACCTCCGAAAGCACTTGAAGGAGAAGTCTCACAAGAGGTGTTCGACAAGAGCCAGGTACGTGAGGATAACTCTCGGTAAACATAATCTAGGCTAACGATGTTTTTCTGTAGGCATACGGTCGCGCAAAAGCGAAGTTCGGCTTCGTCGCCAGTCTTTACAGCCAAGCGCAAAACTATGGAATCATCTACTACGATCTGCTTCCCAAGCTATGGGGCCTGACAGGCGTCTGGCTCACTCAATATGTGCCTGCCAAATACCAAGGCGAGATCGTACATACCTTGATCTTCTTCTTCACGTACAACATCATCACAACCGTCTTAAGTATACCGACCTCCTACTACAGCACCTTCGTCTTGGAGGAGAAATATGGATTCAACAAGTCGACAGTGAAGCTCTGGGTAACGGACATGATCAAAGGCCAGGCTCTGATGGTGGTCTTTGGAGCACCGTTGCTTAGTGGATTCTTGGCTATCGTGCAAAAGACGGGCAACAGCTTTTTCTACTACTTGTGGCTGTTCTCGGTCGTTGTGTCGCTCTTCGCGATTACCATATACCCGATCTTCATCTTGCCCCTTTTCAACAAGCTATCACCGCTCGAACAAGGTCCTCTGAAGACTGGCGTTGAAAACCTGGCTAAGAGATTAAAATTCCCGCTGAATTCGCTCTATGTGATCGACGGTAGCAAGCGAAGCGCTCACAGCAATGCATACTTTTACGGTCTGCCATGGAAGAAACATATTGTTATCTATGATACCCTAATCGAGAAGAGCGAGACGGAAGAAGTTGTTGGGGTGTTGGCACATGAGCTTGGACATTGGAGTCTTGGGCACACGACAAAATTACTTGGGATCTCGCAGGTAAGTGGTTAGCCCAGTGAACAGTACACCAAATTCTGACTTTTACTAGTTTCACACATTCTATATCTTCGCCCTCTTCTCCGTCTTCATCAACAACCGCTCCCTCTACCAGTCCTTTGGCTTTCACAAAGAGTTCCCCATCATCATCGGATTCATCCTCTTTTCTGACGCCCTCGCACCCATGGACACGGTAGTAAAGTTGTTGATGAACATCCTCAGTCGGAAATTCGAATTTCAAGCTGGTCAGTCTTCCAATGCTAGGGATTTCGATGAACCACACTGACACTGTTACTAGACGAATTTGCGGTGAAGCTTGGCTATTCCAAAGATCTTGCCAGCTCCCTCATCAAGCTGCAAATCCAGAACCTTAGCACCATGAACGCTGACTGGATGTATGCGAGCTACCACTTCTCACATCCTATCCTGCCGGAAAGGCTCGGAGCGCTTGGTTATTATGGTGGCGAGAAGAAGGGTGACGCGAAGAGGACGGATGATGAGAAGCCGGTCAAAGCTTCAGATAGAGAGCTATAGCGTCCCAAAAGTTCTGTCAGTTATCGAGCCTAGGATCTGGATTTTGAAATAGATCATGTGGAGGAATGTCTGGTGGAGCCTTGTTCGGCATCCTTCTCTCTCTGCCTTCGCGCATTGTTCTCCGTTCGTAATTTTTTGAGCCTCTCCTTCTTCGCCTTTTTCTTCGCTTCCTTGTCCTCAGAACCCCACGTAGTTATCACACGGGGTACAACCCCACCCTCCTCTTCGAAGCCGCCGTCAACAGCATTGTCCCTCTTCCCAATATCCCCCTGCACGACCTCCTGCTGCCTCTCAAACTCCGCTTTATCCTGCCACTTGCCCTGCATCTCCACATCTCCATGCTCTATAGGAGCCGTGTACCCGCCTACATCCTCAGCTACACCATCAGGCATCAATCCCGGCAGCCCATCCCCCCCGTACTTCCGAAACGTGACGTCTTCCCCCAGATTCTCTCCCCGGAGCCCAGCTTCCACCCGTCTGAGATTGTGCAGCACGAGGCCCGCATTGGGACCTGATGATGTCGCGACGGGCCCGTGCTCTGTGAGGTGAGCGCTGGGGTGGAGGGAGGGGTCCGTGGTCGTGGCTTCGAGGTAGGCGGACAGGAGGGAGAGGGCTTGGGAGGTGGAGATGGGGGTGCTGGAGTGGTGGACGGCGGGTGGGTAGGCGGTGGTCATTACGAGATATTATCTGTGTTAGCGGGCTATGTCAAATCCCACCGGCTATGGCGAATGGAGAAGAAGTTGAAAAGGATTCACCAGCTCGCTATGATATTTTTCGGGAGGCGCGCTTGGCGCCCCAAAGTCATCGGCTCTCACCCCGTTTAGGGTGGGGGACCCCCCCCCCCCAAAGAACCCCGCCTACCTCGGACGCAATTATAGCCTGATATTTATCGCTATTTAGTCTCTACTCTAGATGGTGCCTTCATTCCCCTCTTTCCTAAACTCTTATTGTAACCCGCCTCTCTTCTGCAACATGTGCAATTCCATCCTGACTCGACATCGAAGGACAATTACACCTTCTAATCCAACGGGTTTGCACGTCTTCGACCTACTGTTGGAGCATAATCCAGTAGAGTAAGGGCTGATCCTATTTGCTGGCCTTATCACTCTTGTTGACACAGCCGTCCGTTCAAGAATGTCAAGGCTGTCAAGGAGGCTCCCAGGAAGATTTGTCCTCAGAATCCTTTTTGGCCTAACAAACAACAGTCTTAACCTTGTGAGCTGTCAGCTTGAAGGGGCAACTTTCGACTTAGCCTTCCAGGGAGTACTGTGCTCTATTTTCGTACATTTAACCATCAATGCTTGTTAACCTACTTTGTCGAAGGTTGCTGCCTCAAACCAGAGCGGTAGCCTTAGGGGCCTCGACCTCTCGTTGGAGTTTCATAAGTAAGCTCTCTCTCTCTCTCTCTCTCTTGTAATTTCTTGTCACCATGCCCTAATACTAAATCCAACCGTATCATGGGACCGTATCCTTGATGATCTAAAGCAATCATGACATACTTCGTAAATACGCACCTCCTTCGTTCAAGCTTCAAAGCAAGGAGATTTGTAACGTCCGTCATCGCTACATCTCTTCCACAATCATTAGCTGTACAAGAATGAAAAGACATCGTTGAGGCATCATGCCATATCTTCTAATGTTTCTTCCGTAGTATCATTTTCAATCATTCTTCTGGACCTTTTTCGCAGATGACCCGTCTCAAGCGCGGTAAGAATACGCATCTCGAAGGGAGGACTTTGCCTTTTGCTGCCATCCTGGGACTCTTTTCTGTGCGCTAAGCGGTGTCGTGCGCGCTGAGAGCTTGAAAAGAAGTACCAAGCGCTCCATAACAGAAGTACTGCAGCCGTCAGGGGCGCCGTCACCGCCCAATATATCCAGAAGCGATCCGATACAACAGATGCACCCCGTGGCGCCTGCCAGTCAAGCAATGGCATTGAGAAGAATGACTTGAGACCAACATTGTTAGCTTCATGATGACATTGGCAGACGAGTCCTGGCTGCTTACGGCAATAAACGTCCCTGGGAGAAAGATTATCGTTAATAGCGCGATCGATTTCATTGCAGAACTGTCTCTTCTAGCTGCCGAAGCAATCTCGCGCGAGTCAGCGGCGATTGACTGATTAACGATGTTGTCTCGCTGTGCTATCAGGTTCCATATCTGTTTTAAAGTTAAATTTGGCTCTGAGCAGAGAGTTAGTAAGACGATGGACTCACAGCATTATTGAGCTGTGACGTCCCGTCCGTTATCAGCTTGCACTCTGCGATAAGTGCTTCATAATCATCCATCATTTCTTCCAGACGGTTTCCAACACGGGCACTTTCCTTGACGATGAAGTCTGTTCGAGCTTCTGGCACGGTTGTTTTGATGACTGCTGATTGACTCACCATCTGTTTGAGCCCTCTCCGAAATTTTACAAGGCCTTTTTCTAAAAAGCCTGTGTCCTGATACATCCCCAGTACCTCCCTCGTGGTTTTGTCGTAGTCAAGTGTGTCCTGCAAAGCCACAGGCCGTGCCCCCGGAGCGTGACTCCCATATTGACCTGTATGAGCATACAGTGTCACCAATTTACTCCAATTGTCCCTCGTCAATCTTTTGTGACGTCTAAGTTGTAGCTCAGCGAACAGCGCCGGCAAGAGTAGTGGGTGCCCTGCCGAGTGTGTCGTCATGTTGAGCCAGTCCGTCAAAATTTTGACGTCCTGCTCGTCACAACCATGGAAGAGAGCGTAAGCCATGCCAGTCGCAGCATTCGCCGCAGCGGACATGGCAAGATCTCTTGACCATGAGTTGTCCATCCGCATATTAAAGCCTTAGGAAGATTCAGCACCCGTCGGCCATGGAAAGGTTGGGCTTACACCGAAAAGGATGAGGACATGTGGGCCCACTCAACATATTAGAAGAGAAGTGTAAGCCGCCTCTTAGTACTGTGCGCACGAATGAATGAGACAAGTGGAAGTGCTCAGAAAGGTTTCACGGGAGAACGGTAGGTGGCTAAGAGTTTCGGCGCCTGGATCATTAGGCTGGATCGAGGCATCACTTGCCCGATACGAGATTCTGATAGAATTAGGTGTCAAACATGAGTCAGACTAACGAAACTCACACGATACGCATGCCAGTATTCAGACTCCGGAACCAGAACGTGCATCAAGGTCGTGGAAAGATACGCTTTCTGTCGTTGCATCTACTACAGTCATGCTGTGGACAATTGTCCTGCTTATCGTAGACGAGGCCAAAGCGTTAAGACTCAAGAGGTATTGGTCGGTTACAGTTGTAGTCGCCATAGCTTTATTGGAGGTAATGGGGGAAAATACATCGCTTCTGGCGGTGGCTCGTCCGTGAGATCAGAATATACTCAAGCAGGGAACGCGATCGGTGGTGAGAAGGATTGTCCGGAAGGAACCAATATCAAGGCTGCCTCCGATTCCGCACTCCGAAGCCAACTACTGGCAAAGTTTCAGAAAGTCATGGATACAGAAGAGGAATTCATCCCTGCCAGTGGTTTGGACGAAGTTTTGACCGACCATGCTATTAAAGAAGAGCTACGAAGCCACGCGTTGGGGCATTTCTACTCCCATGTATCTCGACGTGCAAAAAGAATATTCGCGATCTTACTTATAATTCGGAAGTTGGGCGCATTGCATGATCTGATCAAGGAAGATATGGGAGATGAGTTCTTACCACTAGCCATGTCAGCAATCAACTCGCCAGAGGACAATAAGCTTGGCTCGGTCTTCTTTACTTGGGAAATTGATACCAGGAAGCAGTTGTTCGAACTCCAATGGGCACTACTTGCTCCCGTGTTCGCTGAGGGAAGTCATCCGAAGCTTGATGATGATGTGAGATTGCCTTTTATCAAAACCGAACCGATTGCGAAGGGCGCATATGGTGGTGTTCATTGTGTGGAAATCCACGGTGATTACGAGAGATTTGAGGAGCCTGGATCTCCTATGAGCCGAATTGTGAGTTCAATATTAGAAGCGACTACTAGAGGTCATTCTTTGACACGGAATAGAGTCACGTCTATGCGTTGAAGCAATTCACGCGAGGTGCAACAGACGTCAATCAACAAGCGTTTAATCGAGAGCTAAACCATTATGAGATCCATATGCTCCTCCGGTCATGGCCACATCATCAAGCTGCTAGCCACATTCGAGCAACGAGGTCGGTTTTCTATGATTCTTCCTCTGGCCAAGGAAAACCTTCGTCAATTTTGGGCACATTCAAATCCGTCTGCGGTCTTGTCTGGTTGGTGTCTCGACCAGATGGCTGGTGTAGCCATTGCTCTTTCCTTTTTACATAACGATCTCTTGGGGCAAGATTCGCGACCGATGAGCGGTTATCACATGGATCTTAAGCCGGAAAACATCTTGATTTTTGAAACAGATTCTTCCGCGACCCAATCCGTCTGGAAACTCAGTGATTTTGGCTCCAGCCAGTTTCGGCCAAAAGATTGTAGACAGAAACTACCACCGCATCCTGGATTAGGGACTTATGAGCCTCCCGAGTGCCAATTAGACTTGCCTCAGTCACAAGCATATGACATGTGGTCTTTGGGCTGCGTCTTCTTCGAGTGTACAATTTTTCTGATAAAAGGATCAGATGCCATTGAAGCATTCGCAGAAGACCGACTGAATGACGTGGAAGTCTGCGACACCATCTTCAAGGACGACTATTTCTTGACTATGGAATTCAATGAGTCCGAAAAACCTATGAAAGCCACGCTTCGCCCTGCTGTAATTAGATGGATCCGTGACCTTCAGCGCAACCCAGATTGCAATGAGGCAATCTCTGGGCTCTTGCATTTGATTCAAGGAGCCCTACTTCAGGTGGACCAGAGCAGACGGATAAAGGCTTGTCATGTTAGCCAAAGACTAGAGTTGATAGATGGTACCGAAATTAATTCCTTGACTCAGGATCCTAGCTGGATCCACAGGCTACGTCCGAGGCACGAGTCGTAGAGACTGAAGACTGGTCCTGAGAATGGAGACAGGTCTTCTGCTCAGTGCACATGGGTAGCCAGTGTTCTTACAGACGTTCTGGCACTCTAATGACATCTTTGGGCTCGGATACTTCCATAGTTGCTATTACTAGCACTCTATTTTACTGTCTTCACTACCAACTAACGCTAAAGCAACTCCAAGCAGAGCCTCGCAGTGCTTTCCATAGCGTCGATGAGATCCATGTGGGGCCAAAGCTGCAGTCTTGTCGGTATCTTCGCGCCTACATTGACGAGGTAATGCGCCTATTGCCATCCTTTGGGGACCTCCTAGCCCGTCAAGCATTCCCTGGCGGTATCCTCGTCGACGGAGACTTCTTCACCCTTGGTACTGAGATCGGTACTCTAATATACGCTATGTACCACCAAGAGCGTTATCATTCAGATGCTTTTTCATTCAACCCTGAACGTTGGATGGTAGGTCAAGGTGTCTCGGACGTGGATGTTGCGTGAGAGCACTCTGCGTACTTCTCTGTTTGTGTTCGAGATGAGACTGTCGGAGACTGCGAAGGCGGTGCATAGATATAAGCTCGACGCAAGAGGGAAAAGCCGTGAAAAGAATTCCATGTCTTCGACAGCATCATTGCCATTACCGATGGGCCAATGGTTGAGTTCAGATCGAGAGTACATTTGGAGTAATCACGCCGCTTATCTACGCGTTTCTTACACTTGATCACCAATAACTTTCTTCATGGGAAAGCCCAAACTTGACTGAAATTTGGACGATTACTCTAGAGCTATTTTTTGGGTATATGGATGGTTGAGTGTTACGAGAGAAATCTATCTAAGAGGAGCTAGCCATAACCTGTTTGTGCCAATCAGATGTAGGAGATTTTACCCTTCAGCCGTATACATACTGGCGCGATTTTTTTGGTCGTTCTCTTCTGCTTGCTTCCTGATCTTTTCGGTATCTCGCCCGAGGTGTAACAAGCCTCTAAGTATCATCCAAATAGAAATCGGCCTATTGCTATTGCTTGGGTTCTTAGCAATTTGCATGCGACAGTGGCACAGTCAGAGGTGTCTTTTGCGAGGTCACATGTCAAAACATTAAGCGGGCCAATTACCATTCCACGCAACTGGTTCTAGATGGCCTGTACGATGACGATAGGATGGGCGGGGGAATACTAAACCCCTCATTACCACACTGCCACAATGCATTTTTCCAGCTGAATATATGCATGGGACCCATCAGAAACTTGAAGTGCATAGGATCTTCTGCATGCTAAACCTCAATTGGTTTTCAGACTAGCACGTCGAATATCTGGAAACCTCTATATTTGTTGATCTGAACATTTCAGCTACGGAATTTGGTCATTACCAGCGCCCACAACCGCACATCGCTGTAAACGTTTTGCTCGCCGCTCCCATCCAGGCAGCCTCTTGCCATCTTAAGGATTCCACCACTGTTGTTGGTCCACATAGCTGGTCCTGTCGCTTTCCTACCTGCCTCATTTGTGCTTAAGACCGGTATTATTGAGAAGGCTTCAGCTAGGCGGAGACTTCAGCAGCACTCATAGGCTCGATCATGTTGGGCACCGGAATGTTTGCTTCCGTTCAACGTTGGATCGGATGCCATACATGATGTTGGGATATTCGGCGCCGATCTTCGTATTGGTGGACCCTATCCCCAGTTGTAGAGGTCTCTTGTGATTATAAGAAGAGCAAGTCCTACAGTCTTCATCTTTTCCTTGTATCTGTATCTGCCTTGCTTCTTCTACTCCCTTTCTTCCTCTAGGCTCTTCGAATACTTCCAGTATGACGTCCAGCCCAAACGTAACACCAGCTGTGGTGGCCAATGCTGTATATCATTATCCAAATCCTCCAGTTGCTCTTAAGGTCGGGACCGGAGGGGCTGGTCAGAGCGGCCTTCTACTAGCACTGGCAGAAGAATTCATCAAAGTGTAACGCTCCATGACTATTGCCAAAGTGCGCAAGAGAAGTAGCTAATGTGCCGTTTGCCTAACATAGCTCGACTCAAGAGGGAAAGTGTCCTTCGTTTGCGATTGAGTGGTACACTTCTGACACATCCGCATCGATTGAATACCTTCGCAAAAAAGTGGTCGATGTTGGGATCACTTACCATGCAGTCGCGGAATACACTGCTTTGGAGGAAGGCGTGGTTGATAGAGTTGAGTATGTCTGGAGAGATCATTGGATGCTTGTCGGTATGATTTTCTTTCACCATGCGCTCGTCTCTCCCCATGGATGATAAGATCTTGATCTTGTCCATGCCGTATTGAGAATATTCTCATATGAAATGTCATTATGCTTTCTGAGAAATCGCACCTACGCAGGCTGACAACTCTATAGGCCCCAAGACCAACCCAGCCGGACTTTCTACCAATGGCAGGTCGACGGTATATTCGGTTCTCACAAAATTGTTCAGTGCCATGGAAGATAGCAAAGACTCGGAAAACCCCATCAAGTTCTTGTCACGGTACGTGATTGCTTTCAATTACCAATGAGAAGTGTCGTTGAGATATTAGCAAATTATTCAGCATCTATTTACTAACCCCTCGTCTTGCAGATTTGACAGCTCGGCATCTAATATCACCGAGTCAACCCTTTGGGGAACAATTGGTCAAACACCATGGGCGCCACCAGTCTCACCATGGTACCACATGTTGACCGACTTCCCCTTTCAGGCCATACGCAAAGCGGCTGATCTAGGTGAATACACGTTGACAGATCGCGGCACCTGGTGTGCAATTGAGTCGACCGTCCGAGAAAAATTGGCAGTATTTGTATGTAGCCTCAAGCCGCCCATGCTCTTTTCACCGAGACCTTTGATCATGCTTCCATTCCGAGTTTACAGCTGCAAGGCTGAGTGTGTTGGATATAGGCCCAAGGCGAGGACGATGAAAATGATCCTCTTCTGAACCCGGCACATTTACTGGTCGGTACTCACGCCGAGAACAAAGACATGGCGAATAAGTTTGCGGACTGGATGGTCAAGCCCGATGGCGGTCAAAAAGTGATCAAGGAATTCCGAAGGAACGGCTACGATTTATACACCACCGCGCCTAACATAAATCCTTTGGACAGAGTCAAGCACCTCCTCCAACCCGAGCCCCAGTCTTACAGAGCCGTCGTGCAGTTACCGCAGTCTCCGAATGAAATGTACTTCTTTAAAGACGACCGCTACGCGCGTATTGATGTGGTCAAAGATAGTCTTTCATACTCCGTCAAAGCGATTCGCGACACTTGGAAATCACTGACAGCTGCGGAGACTGGATCCGTTGATGCGACCCTTCCAAATCCAAAGGAGAACAACCAAACATACTTCTTCTTTGGGCCGAAATGTGCCATCATCGACATGCAGAAAGACGAATTTCTCGGAAAATTCAACACCCCAGACAAATGGAAGACTCTAGGATCATATGATTTCAGCAGCATCGACGCAGCACTGCCATGGGTGTTCCGCGGGGACGCCAACGCCGCCGTGTTCTTCTACGGCTACAGATGCATCTGCATCGACCTTGCGCGGGACGAAGTCTACTTCGAAGCCACGGACATCACCACCCGCTTCCCCGCCCTCAAGAAGGCACGCTTTACGACCATTGACATGGCCGTCCTCAAACCGGGGACGAACAACAAGAAAGCTTACTTCTTCTCCGGTAAGGAGTATGTGCTGGTGGACTTGGACATCGACTCCCTGGATTGGGGCCCAGTGAATGTCAGGGATACGTGGATGTCTTTGCGTGAGGCGAATTTCTATTAGGCATGCAGGCGCACTTCTTCAAGACGCTTTTATGTTGTTAGGCGGCGAGGCGAGAAACTTGCTCCTCATGATATTCAAATGCCGTCGATGTCGCTTTATGAGTTGCTTATCCGGTTCACAATGGCGGATCTCTCGGGCACATGAATTTCTATGGATCTGTGTGATATGTCAAGATACATATTCGGACCCATAGCCGCCTCTATGTAATCCCTCCAATGCTCATGCGATTTAATCGCCAAAACCATAGCTCTGGAAGTCCTCGATCACCAACAAAAATCTCAAATTCAGGTGGTCATTAGCATTATACGCTCTGATCCATTCAAGTCACTGGCTTTGTGAGAGCGCTCTACCAAAAAGCTCTCCTTGTTGGAATAATGAAATTCCCCCGGCTTATTAGGGTCAGCCACCCACTACGAGTATTACTCCATTTCAGCAATTCTTGCACCCTTATACCATGGAATAGTAATTCTTAAACACTGATCATCAAGTCTTAATGACTCGACCCACTCTACTTAGTACATCTAGAGGCGGTCAAGAGGTGATGTCCTTGCAGGTAGCTTCCCTTCACCAGCTCTGGCCACCGACAGAAGACGAAGGCCGGGCCTCGCTTAGCTGGCTTAGACTGGCGAGGCTTAAGAACTCGCAAAGAAGTTCGCTCGTGACATGAATCTCTCTGGCAAAAACAAATCGCAATTTATCAAATAAGATTGTACAGCATGATTTTTTTTTATCTCCGGACTTGATATTGTCTGAGCCTGATTAGACGGTAATATGTTGGTGTCATCCGCGGGTGCTTGCTAATTTCGCGAGCCATGAAACGGTTCAAGAACAGGGCACCAAAGGATTCAACCTCAGCCTCATTGGTTTCACATCTCGCCCAAATATTCGTACATAAACCACTTCCCCTCAAGGAACCTACGTCCTTGAACGACTTGCTACCTTGGTTTCAAAATGCGCAACTTATGATTATTGGCCTAACAACGACAATCTCGACTCCCTTATGTCTTTCTGCAGACTTGGGAATGCTCACTGCAGCACCATCATTTCCTTGCTCTTCTCAAGCACTCTTCTTCCGTCCTGCAATGGCTATGTGAACTGGATCTATCCGGGCGCGGAGACAAATGCTTTGGTGATCTACAACTATATCGACACTGTGTATTTCACTTGGACGTCCAACATCACAGACCCATGGATGAACCTCTGGTGCGCGCCCAGCTATTCTAACACTCAGTCCCAGACACCAGGTAAGTCCTAGATCCACTGCAAAAAATGCCTTCGGATGAGAATAAGAAGACCGAGAAAAAGAATTCCAAAGAGAAAAAGCCACTGCTAAGATGTTAATTATCATCGCGCGCAAGATAGTCTACCACGCTCAAATGTCAACGAACGGCACAAAGCCTCAGTCCTTCCAGTATCCCGAGTATTACAACGGTCTCTGCCATATGCAGCTCGAGGATCTTTCCGGAGATGATTCTGAAAATACTCCCAAAGGAGATTTCAGGATTACATCAAATGACGCTGTGGCGCCACAGACATGGGGTCTCTCCGCTATCAGCTTGCTCGGTGGAGGCTCTGATGGTACTGCATTAGCATCGTCATCGTTGACTGGGTCTTCATCGAATACTGTTGCAGTTCAACTCTCACCGTCGCCCTCATCATTATCGTCGTCATCATCATCGTCGTCATCATCGTCATTGTCGTCGTCGTCGTCGTCGTCGTCGTCGTCGTCATCATCATCATCGTCATCGTCATCATCGTCATCGTCATCATCGTCAAAGGTATCGTCTGTGATCTCTGCAATTATGACGGTGACTGCTGGCGCGCGACTACAGCCCACATCGCCGCCCTCCAAGTCCCTAGGTACAGCTGCCCAGGTTGGAATCGGCATCGGTAGCACATTTAGCGGACTTGCCCTCATTATTGCTGTGCTGTTGTTTTACTACGCACGATCTCGGCGCACAATGGTTAAAGACCAAAATATCAAACCCCTTGAGCCGATTCCGGCAGATAGTCTTGAAGCCATCGCTGAAGTTGGCGAGGGAGTCTATTACGAAATTAATGGGGTGTCACGCCCAAATGAATTGCAGGGCATACCGCGGGCGGAGCTGGCTTGGGTGCCACGGTTGGAGCTGAGTGCTGTTTCAGAGCGGTATTTGGAGTAGTCGCCTTTAACGAATCTAGAAAGTTGAATAGGGTTACGCTGGAGAGTTGATTGTACGGATTTCTGTAACGGGAGAAGAAAGTGAAAGTATCTTGCGACTTTGAAAAGGCATTCCGTTGCCAAATTTCGCTTGAGCGGAGTCTTCAAACCCAGCCGACAGGTCATGAATAGCTGTCTTGATGCTCATGTCAGAGTAAGAAGTTCTCAGGATGAATTTTCAGGAACGTTGTTCGCATGATGGGATACGCAGAGCGAAGTCCAACTTTGGATCCATGTCAGACTTCCCCTTTTTTCCACAGAATCCATTCGCGCTCTCGCCCTCCATTCTGCAATACTTCAACTTCTTCATGGACAATCATTTTCGGATTTCCGCGTGCGTAGTAGATAATAAGAGCGTGATCTTTTTGCTTTCGATTTCTCCACTACTGTAGTCTATCTACATCGAAGGCCATCCAAGTTGTCTCCCCAAAAGCTCATTCATTTGCTGCGCAAGCTTTTGATTTCATATATCGATGCCAGCTTCTCACATCGAGTCAAAATATATAAATCAGGGTACAAGATATAATCGTGCCACCCACTTAGTTCGTCTTAGCGGGTTCGCTTCGGCATTTCGCTTCGCGACGAAAGTCCGAGTCCGGGCGACTACTCGTATAGGCCTCATACTTAAAGGGGAAACATCCTCACTTTTGATGTTAGCCTGTTTACCATAGGCTTTCGTACATACTACCCCCACCCTCCTCGGGACTAAATGACTCCTCACTTCAAACCTCCTCAGCTTGATCTAATCCTGTACCGCGGCTTCAAAGGCTCCTCCACATATGTTTGGTCGCCATTCGTCACCAAACTCGAAGCCCGCTTACGCTTCGGTGGGCTCTCCTATCGCAATGAGGCTGGCTCGCCCTTCTCGGGTCCAAGGGGCAAGATCCCCTATGTCGCAATCTCCAGGCCCGGCTCTGCCGACCCTCCCCCGCTAATGGGGGATTCTACTCTCATCATCAGGAATTTGGTCGACGACGGTACGCTGGAGGACTTGAATGCGAAACTCGGTCCGGTGGAAAGAGCGCACGACTTGGCGCTGAGAGCGCTGCTGGAGGACAAGCTCTATTGGTACCAGGTGAGTTCATGCAGGAATGCGGGGACAAAACATTAACCATCCACTGACGCGACCCTCTCGCTTTCCCCCGTGCCCCAGGGTTATGAAAAATGGCACCAGAACTACTACACCATGCGTGCGCACGTGCTCCAAGCGCTGCCGTACCCTGTCCAACTCGTCGTCGGTCTGCTGGCCTACCGCGAGAACATGAAGCGGCTCCATGGGCAGGGGACAGGGCGGTTCTCTGCGGAGGAAATCGCTTCATTCCGGCAGGAGGTCTGGGATAGCTTGGAAATGCTTCTCGCTGCTTCGAGGAGGAAATCGCAGGGACCTGAGACCTTTTGGGTCTTGGGAGGGGAGAGACCGTCCGAAGCGGATGCGGCTGTCTTTGGCTTCATCGTTGCTGTGCTGGTTTGCGAAGCGTATGTTTCATCCCTCTCGCTTTTCTTGACAGTATCGTGGGTGGGCGGTATGGTGATGCTGACGGGTCTCGCTTAGGGCGCCTGAGTCTCAGAAGGTAGTGAGGGCTTTGCCTGCTGTGGTTGATTATGCGAGGAGAATTCATGAGCGGTATTTCCCGGACTACGAATGCTGGGAGTAGAGAAGCTCTTGAACCGGCATACTTTTCATCCAGACTTCGTGTCTCTACTCCCCAGTATTCACTTCCCGCTTCCAAGTGTGTTCTTCAAAAATACACCAAGCGATCCCAAGGTCATTTGTCCGAACTGTGCTGCTGTCGGGGCAAATAGCTGTACAAAAATTTTACGTATAGCGAATACCGAGCGGAAACTCTCACACGGCTAGAGCAGTTTGCCAGTGTGTTTTATGCATTGTAGATGATCCCAAGAAGCTTTGCCTACTCAGAAGCGTTCGGAAATGCGAGATCTCACAGCATTCAGCTTCTGCGATAGGGCTATCCTTGCTTCCGTCGGCCATTGACTTCAATGCGAGGTCCTCCAGCGATGAGGACACGTATTATCTGTTCAATCCAATCCCTTTCCGCCACTAGTATGTTCTTTCCACTTTCTGTATTATTCGCTCAACTACTGCATACGTAATTCTGAGAGATCATCTACTCTTTTGCGCTGTTGAGATGGAATGCCTACTGAGTTAGCGCTTCGCCGATGTGCAAGTCCGACACTGTCATACTTAGAAAGTAATGGAGACGAAGAACAGGAGTTACAAGCCCTAGGTACAAGAACTCATAGGGTCACCGAGGAAGCTCGATATCATCCGGCATGCTCGCTTTTTCTTTCGAAATAGTGCAAAGTACACATCAATTACTTGCAAGATAGAAATAGAGAAGTCAAAAACCATGCCTAACGGGGATGATAAAAGTCTCGAGGGAAGAACAATACGTGTTCGTTGGGACTTAAGCCGAAGTAAAATGCTCAGGTGGTAATATAAGTGAGTAGCAAAATTCTATTGGAAGTCTTCAAGCGAGAAATTAGGCACTGAGACGATAAATTGAGTAAACTCTGAGGTTTACATCAGACGGTTTTGGAAGTTTGCCGATGGACAGAAGCCTTGAGGCAGACCGTTACGCAAGACTTCGTCCAGAGACGGGGGAACAAGCGCGAGCGATACGCCGACTTGCAGTACGAGGAGAAGTACTCACTTTGCTACACCTTCTATCCGCGACGTCAAACTGTCCTCGCTCCTTCATACTGTTGGATAACGACAGCATGCACTTCCGCTAGACGACATCATCATCATCACTGTCGCCGGCACTTAAGACCGTGATTGATATGGGGCCTGCTTCCCGAATTCGCTGCCTTGGGTGTCGATAAATCCGGTCGTGCTTGCGCTTTTTTCGTACTGGCGTCCACTCCACCTTGGCCGGATCCTGACCTGGAACGCCCGCTACGTGATGAATGCTCTGAGGATGCGATCACGATCTTCAGTGTTAAAGAGGATGTAGATTAATTTTCTCAAGTGATCATCATTATTCTGCCGATTCCAATTTTTTATGTACTCCGCAAAATTGCAAAAAGGGTTTCGTGCGAGAGTAGTCTTCATCAGCGCTGTCTTCACTAGAATGAGAACGCATAGTCCGGCCTGTTGGAAATAGTGGCAGTCAGCCCTACCGGAATGGCCGGACTAGTGGCCTTGGCCCTCGTCTCGGTCTTCTCCAGCGATCACCGATGTGGCTACTTGTTCTCCTCCTTAGTATAATCAATATAATCACTCTGCCATTGTTTTAACACCCTGTAAGATAGGTAGTGAGTGCGACACCAAGGTGGTAAGTCACCCCCTATCCCGGCATCCGAAACCAACCGGACATCACACCTGCGCTTTTCGAGGGATGTGACTTACCACCCAACAAGCCGATGAGTATTTCCTAGAGGCCTATAGATTGTATTTCGGAGGCTTCTGTTGTGCCTGATAGTTACAATAGTCCCCAAGATTGCCTAAATTAAAGGAGCAGTGACCTCAAGCCGCGGCACAGATCTGCCGTGCACCAGACGTTGAAACAATTTTGGATTTGTAGATAGAACTCCGGTCTCGCTCCTCTCAGACTGAGATAGGAACCCAGAAGGTTAATTCGAAAGGCCATGTTGCCGCGGACCATTCGTCGTCTGGCCTCGACAGCCATCTCAGCTCGACACAAACAGATAGTCGACGAATTTCGCCAGACAGCCCAAAAAGCTCCTCCGACCGTCAGAAAGCAGTTTCTCGACCAAAACCAGCTCCAACGTCTCAGCTTGACTCTCAACAGACCGCGGCTCTACCGAGACGTTCACAGTCTTGAGGACGAGGTTCCACCGATCGGTACGCCTCTTGCACCTGGCTACCATCTCGTCTACTTCACGCCGGCCGCATTGCCGGGCGTTCTTGGCAGGGATGGCACAGATATCGCCTATAGTCCTGCGGAGCCGTTCACTCGACGAATGTGGGCTGGTGGTAGAATGGACTGGGAGAAGCAAAACCCGCTTCGCGTTGGTGACGAGGCAATAGAGACGACGAAGCTCGGTTCTGCAGAGCCCAAGGTGACTAGAGCCGGCGAGGAAATGATTGTTGTCGGCGTTGAGAAGACGCTCGAAAACGCAAAAGGTCTGGCTTTGATCGACAGGAGAGACTGGGTCTTCCGCAGACAGCTCTCGGGACCTCCGCCAGCGCAAAATTATGCAGACTCCATTGGGCATGACGATGCGCTCCTTCCCTTACCAGAGATGTCACAAAAGTCGCGAGATTTTATGCAGACCGCAGTCTCACTTTTTCGATTCTCGGCGCTTACGTTCAATGCTCACATGATTCATTACTCACGGCCGTGGTGTAGAGATGTGGAAGGTCATAGGGAGATCGTTGTGCATGGCCCGTTGAACCTGATCAACATGCTAGACTTCTGGAGAGATGTGGAAGCAGACGACTACATGATTCCAAAATGTATTCAATACCGGGCTACGGCTCCCTTTTATGCTGGGGAGAAGTACAGGGCGCTATTGGGAAGAGGTAGCGACACCACATCCATCAAGCTTTGGGGACACGATGGGAAAGGCGATGTCAGAGTGGGCATGTTAGGTGACGTGGTGGACTGAGCGTAATCTGCATAGTGGGAATGTTTTCTTAGGCATCGTCGGTATTGTACTCATCGCTTGCACTGTGTTGGAATCGACTGGCCATCGCGAGATCACGCTAGAATAGTCTTTTCCGCGACCAAATCTAGGCAACGATCCCAACCCCACTCGCTGTGATCAGCTCTTCTCGGTGCTACATTACTCATTCAGTCAAAGTGCGTTTATCTCTGATCAGCTTCGCACTGTTATTGATCGGTCACTACAGTGCAGATTCCACGCGAGCAAAATCCCTCTTCGCTGGTGAGCAGGCTCAAAAGAAGACTTGCCCTCGAGCCGTGTGCCGGAACATACCTCCATTTACCGAAGTCACGACAGCACAACGTTCTTCTCCGTTGAAGAACGCTCGAATACGAAAGGGTCTTCGATCTTGTCCTTCGCCACAAGCTCGTAGAATTGCAGGCAAATTCTCGCGTACCCGTCGGTCTAGTTGATCAGACGCTTCATTTTGCTTTGTTGTGGTCCATTGTCATTAGCTGAAGTCCATTCACAGTTTCACTGAACTGCTTGATATCGTAAGAAGCATCAAAAGTGTCCGATAGGTCAGAGGAAGTCACTGACGGGTCCCTCTGTCCAGATGCCACGTTTGGCCTTGCGGTAATTGAAGAACCTAAATC
This sequence comes from Evernia prunastri, assembly GCA_003184365.1. Lineage (NCBI taxonomy): Eukaryota > Fungi > Ascomycota > Lecanoromycetes > Lecanorales > Parmeliaceae > Evernia > Evernia prunastri. Next base: position 90,315 of record NKYR01000008.1, read on the forward strand.
CTTTCCCGGCTGGAAGCATGATCATCCACGCCTACTGGTCCCCAGCGGTGGACTTGTTTCGTTGGAACAAATACCCTCACAGATCATGGATGCCGCGTGGCTATGTACGAACTGAGATCGGCCCTACCTTGCCGGAAATGCAGTGGCATATTCTCGTAGTGCGGGACGTCCACGAGGCTGTATGGGACATCTGTCAGCCCGGATCCTTCAGGCCTCAACTCGCTCGATTGTCTGCGGGAGAGGGATACGATCATTGGTCAGAGGTGCGGGATAGTGAGGCGATTCCCGGAAGGTTATCGGGTTGAGCTCTAAGTGAGGCTGTAAGTGAGGGAGGGTATCAATACCTAACAAGAGGCAAAAGTCCAGCTGGATATATAATAGAGTCAGTCCGCCAGTTCGAGCACAAGCTTCCAGATAGTCCTTCAATCAAGTCAAATCGCTTGAGAAGACGAACAGAAACGATGCCTCTTTCTGTCGAAGAGGTCGAGGACAAGGACCTCTCCACCGTCTTAAATCTCACCTTTGCGGCGTTCTACGAAAGTAACCCTATGGAACCCCTCGTATTTCTACTCGGTTTTACGGCTTCGGTCTGTAACTCTTCTCTAGCCCGGGAGAAGAGCGCATTCCTCGAGCCCGACACACACTACCTCAAAGTTATAGATTCCAATCTCGCAAACCAAACAGGACAGCCGTTGCCGGCAGATCACGGCCATGATGAAGGAGAAGACGGCGTTGTCCAGCCGACAGTTCGGGATAATAGTATCATCGCATACGCTAATTTCAAAATGTGGAGAGAGGATCGTGAAGCGACAGATTGGGATACGCCGTACAATATTAGAGAAGGAGACCTGGGGTCCGCCGGAGATGTCAATCTCCAAATCGCAAGATCTTTCTTTGGCCAGCAAAGAGAGATGAGTAGGAAGTTCATCGGAGGGAGAAAAAGCATTTGTGAGTCAAATCCTCTAGCTCCATACCAGTCCTAACTAGCCTTTTCCCCACACAGTTCTGAACTGGCTGGCAACCCATCCTTCGCACGAGCGTCAGGGCGCTGGCACTTTGCTCCTCGAGCGCGTGTGCGAAATAGCTAGTCGCGAAGGGCTTGATGTTTACCTTCAATCAACGCCGGTCGCATATCCGCTATACCTCAGGTTCCGATTTGAAGACGTTGCGTCTTTCGACGTCGATTTGGGTACCTTAGCGAACGGGGTGGCAAGTGGTAAAAGACTTAGAACGGTTTTGATGAAGCTGAAGTTTACAGCACCTGATCCTGGACCTTCTTGAAAGTCGATGGTCGTGTGGTCGGATCTTCTCTTCTCTTCATGAGTGGATTCCCAATGGCGCTGGTACAATGGTGTAGCGTTTTCTTATTTACCTTTGTGCCATTTTGTCTACAGGTCTTGAATCCAATCCCTCATAGCGGCAGGAGTCTCATGGCAAATGGACTTCCAATTTCGCAAAGTGCCGCGGTTAACCAAGTTGTCGCTATGCAGTCTGCACGCTTCATTCGCCGCTGCTGTACAACGTAACAGACCAAGCCCACACTGAACAGCTGTTGTGAGACTATACCGCCATAGTTAGGTAATACTCTGGATACACATGGACTCCGTTCACGCTTTGGAATAGTCGTAGGTCCCTAGAACATGGAGCAGGATGGTGAAACCAGGATGTTAAAAAATCGACTACGGTCATTTCGATACGTTGATGACCGGGCAATTGTTGGCATAATTAATTTACAGCACGGTCGTCATTTGGATTGTCAAAGTAAGCATACAGCACGCGATATGAACCTAAGAATTTGCTCCTCTCTCCTGCCCTTGGACTTGTGTCTGTAACTTTCGCAATTAACGAAGACGAGTATAATGTCATAGACAGTCCCGCTGGCTTACTGGTCTTCACAGAGACACGACAAAGACAGCCCGATATCATCTACATCAGTGATCTGAAGCCCCTGAACAGCAAGCAAAGAAGCCAGATCCTGCGTTCGGGAGCAAGAAAAAGCGCCAGAGTGGCAGCACTACAAATCCGTTCCCAGGGTCCGGCGACGGGGATCCAGGCCGCAACCTAGTCTCCGTCGAATCGTCTGGTAATGGATCCGGGTCCGTATTCTGTCTTCGCCCTCGAAGTGACATCGGCACTGAGGTCAGCACCAGCCTCGGAGTTGGCGACAAAGGTCCTGCCAATCGAATCTCAGGTTGCGAAGGTAGCCGTACCGAATAGTTCGCCTCGCCTGACGGAGGCTCGCCCGATGACTGCGCGAACGAAGATGGAGCCGCAAGTGGGGACCTAGGTTGGACCTGTGGATCTAGTGTTTTCGTCAATAGTAAGCACTGGAATCAGGATTCGCGATTCAACATCGCTTCGCATTCGGAAACGACAGAAGGGTCACGGGTGGGCAGCTGTCGCGACTTGGGCTGCTCTTGAACTCAATAGATAAGCGACAAATCATATTCGATTTCCTTGGCTTCTGCTGCTGGTTGGTAAAAATATTTTCAGTGCTTTCATAGTGCTTTGTACTTACCTATGCCTTCATGGTCTATGAGTCTATTATAGTCGACATCGAGAATGGTCTTTCTACAAGCAGCAGACCAGCTTACAGGTTATTCGTTCCTCAACATTCGACCGCTGACTACGAGCACCTAGGTCCTTAAGGCTGATTGGTTTGATCTTGCTCTAGTGGACTAGGAAGCTCGGCGTGACCATCCACGGTCAGTTTGCAAACATCTCTGAGTTGTAAAAGTCGGTTTGATATCTGAGCCACATGGTTCAAGTGCAGTGTAGAGGTAAAGGATAGTTATGGCACTCAAATATCTTTCCGTACCTAGTGTGTCTAAATCTCAATTCTGTCAAAATTTCAGGTACATGATGAGTGGTGTGTAGGTTGCGTGAATTCTACTATCTCAGAACTCTCCTGGGGCATATCTTTAATCACATAGAAATCTGATGATATAGCCGATATGCGCAAAAGTCATAGCCGAAAAAGGTTCTTACTTGCCCTTTCTCTCTCCCTCTCGGCTCCTCATCAAATGAATTCACTCGCGCGAACCAAGGGATCGTTCATCCACAAAGTGTGACCTGAATCCCATTGGCAATAGAGCAAGGCACAGTCGGTCCGCCGGGATGAGCAGAAGGGGCTCCGTTGCAAGTTGCTGTAGTCTTGAAACCGTTCTTTACATCAACGAGGAGAATATCATAGAAGACTAGCCCCTTGCCATCGTTAACGTATTCGAGTCGCAAACGTGTACCATATTTCGTTGGCAACAATGTGTTTAATTCAAACGTGCGTTGGCCGTCTTTAGCAGGGTGGTAGGTCTCTTGATAGGTGCCTGTCTGTGTGTTCAAAGGGCGGATATTGCCGCAACCAGACTGTCCACAGGGGACGAGGTATACGGGGAAAGAACAGTGGTTGCGGAAGTGGATTGCGCCGGTTGCGACGGCGGCGGCGGCATCATTCTGGCTGTCAGGAGTGCGTTGTGTGATTGAGTCGGCGTCGCTCTTGAGGGGAGCTGGAGTGGCGCAGGCGGGAATGGTAAACAAACCCATACAGGCAATGGTGGCTATGACGGACGGGGAGAACTGCATGATGGCCTGCTAAGTATTCGTGCAACGAGGCTGAAACTTGATCTGATTCTATCGAAATACCCCAGAGTGACAGATCAAAGTCTTCGTTGTTGTCGTTGAAGAGCTGCAAGTGATTCCAGGCCAGGGTGGTTTATATAGACCATGCCACTGCGGCTTTAGGGGCACAATGTTTCAGTCTGCTAATCAATAAGCCGAGCTGATACCAAGAGAATGGCTGTATGCGCACCATCAAGCACTCTGAGATGGCGAGGCCCAAAGGCAGAAGTAAGTATAGACGTTACAATTACTACCAGTTGAGGTAAAACCCTGTGGCTATTCGGGGATAGCGTTCATGTCTGCTGATCGGTAAGCTGAGCTGATACCAAGGAACTGGCTACATGCGCACCGCGCACTATGTAAGACGACAATCTCACCAAGCCGCCAAATGAAAATTCTAAGATAGCTATGATCTGGGATGGTAGAGGCCGCCTTGCGAGTCAAGCCATGATGTAGACTTGTTTTTCGTCGAAGTTGCGGGAAGTCCTGGGTTTACCATCGGCAGCAGCCCCTGTTGCAGCACGATATCCCGACCAAAAATTAAGATGACACAAACGAAGGTCGGGATACGCTTCGCACAATATAACTTTTACGGAAATACTTCACTCCATCAACTCCTCATCCAAAATCGCTTCGTTTAATAAAATAGTCGTCATTGTGAAGTCAGCTTTGGACCCTTACACTGCGAGAGCCTTGTTCTGCAATGGAATTTTTGAATGCCTGAGCAAACCCTGAGTGAAATTTTTCATAGAATCCGCTGGGGTTCTTTAGAAGGACAGTAGTGATAAGAGCTTTGAAATGTGATACCTCATCATACTAGCTTTGAACAGGGATACACTGACTTGAGCATACTTAGCAGAGTGGAGGATGTACACAAGGTATAGGACACAGATATACCTACACTCCCTGGGCATTGTTCACGGCAGTGCATTAGGAGTGCGGGGCCAATATTCCTTTTGAAAATCGGTTATCGCAACTAACTCATTGCAGTTGCATGCATTAACGTGGGGCTTCTCCCGAGGAGACCCCGCATTTCGTAACTCCGTGCGGTCCGGCTCAAACAAATATATCATAGTACTCTGTATACTAACCTCTTAATTGAGCACAGAGAAATGGTACCGGAAAATTAAGTGGAGCTTGGGATGTCCTCGATAGCAAAAGCTGGTCGACTAGCCGGAAAGGTTGCAATTGTCACAGGTTTGACCGTCTTCTCATCAAACCCCCACGAGAAAAAGCTGATATTGTCTTGTAGGTGGTGGCTCGGGCTACGGTGCCGGCATAGCCACATTGTTCGCTCAGCAAGGGGCCAAAGTAGTGGTGGCCGACATTAACGAAGATGGCGGTAAGCGTACGGTGCAAGCTATGCCAGACAGTATGAGGTTTCAAAAAGCAAATGTCACCAAAAGGAGCAACTGGAAAGGACTCGTAGAGGCTACGCAAGTGGCTTTCGGACCGGTCAACTGTCTTGTCAATAACGCCGGGACAACGTACCGCAATAAGGGGTGCCTCCACTTCTGCGAGCGTACATATGTCACCCAGCTAATGCTCATTGCAGCCGACCCTGGAGGTTTCCGAGGCCGATTTCGATAGATGCTTCGACGTCAACGTCAAAGGTGTCTTTTTTGGCACGTCCGCCGTTATACCCAAGCTTCTCGAACAGAAAAGCGGCGGGTCCATTATCAATATCGCCTCTGTAGGAGCGACTAGACCGCGTCCAGGGCTGGTTTGGTATAATAGTTCTAAGGGAGCCGTGTGGAACGTAAGCGCCAGCCGACTTCTAGCTCGATGATGATCCTCCCACTGGGCTACGACACTTTCCCCGCTGCTGACCGTTTTATTCAGGCGACCAAGGGTCTAGCAGCTGAGTTCGGTCCTCACGGCATACGAGTCAACTCCATATGCCCACTCCTTGGTGGCACAGGTTTGTGAGTCGCGAATTAGGATCCATTCGATGTCTCCAAAGGGGACTGACGCATGTTTGCAGGTTCGAGGCCTTTTCGGGGGTGCCTGACACGCCAGAGAATCGAAAGAAGTTTCTGTCGAACGTTCCTCTCGGTCGGCTCTGCGAGGCCTCGGACGTTGCATCAGCCTGTCTGTTTTTAGCTTCTGATGAGGCCTCTTTCGTGACTGGTATCAACATGGAAGTTGATGGGGGCCGAGCAGTGTAGATGAAGAACTCACTATCTGTGTATGGACAGAATTCGGCGGAAGTGTCCTTCATTGAAGAATATTAGATAAAACATACCCGTAAAGTGATCTTAGAAGTAGGACTTGAATTTCCGTACCATTCAAGAACATTCGTATCCATCACCAATAATCCACATCGTTTTGAGAAGTGACCCCTCTCTACACGTAGAAGCTGGTCGCGAAATAGCCGGATTCAATACCTTCGGCTTAGGATCGGACTGCCCCGCACGCGTGCTCTCCCTAATTTTTCTCTATGTTGCACTAGCTATCAACTCTGCTTTTCACAAAATTTTCTGTTCCTCTGCGAAGTTTTTCCTATCTAGTCGGTGCTTTGCATGAGGGACCGCTGGTTATGTTTCAAGTACTATCTCGCGTTGGTCGTGCAGTCGCTGGCCGACGCCAATTAGCGGCTTCATGGAAGTATACGCGCTCTTCAGCTTGGGCAATGACTCAAATACAAGAGAGCTACTTCTCCACTACGAGTACTAGATGGAAGGCTACTTCTGTAACTCAGCACTCGTTGACCACGTCGCGCGGCTAACATGACTTGCAGATGGCTGCCAAACTCAAAGATCCGACTCTCTTCTGTGAGAAGGCATATATTGATGGTCAATGGGTGGACGCAAAGTCAGGCTCAACCTTCGATGTTGTTGCTATGTCGAGCTATCCCTGAGTTTTGGAATCTTATCTAATGTGTAGTAGATCCAACAACGAACAGCGTGATTGGCCCATGTCCTGAAATGTTCGTCCGCGATGCACAATAGAATGCCTAGGCTCACACAGCGTTCATACAGGTCAACAGAGGATACTAATACTGCCATTGCGGCAGCCAAGCGAGCTTTTCATGCATTTCAGCACACTACCCCAAAAGCGAGAGCAGGGATTTTGCACAAATGGTTCAATCTGATCAACGAGCATCGGGAAACACTGGCAAAGATAATAGTGTATGAGAATGGACGGCCTATCGCGGGAGCTCGGCAGGAGATTGACTACGCTGCTGGGTTCATTGACTGGTTTAGCGGTGAGGCTCAAAGATCATATGGCTACACCGCTAGCGGCACCATGCCAGGCAACCGCGTAATTACAATCCAGCAGCCCGTTGGCGTGGTCGGTTTGCTTACGCCTTGGAACTTTCCAAGCGCTATGATAACAAGAAAAGTGGCTGGTGCAATCGCAGCAGGGTGTACAGTCGTGCTTAAGCCTGCCGCAGAGACACCGTACTCTGCATTGGCATTGGCAGAGCTCGGAGAGCGAGCAGGTATCCCTAAAGGTGTGTTCAACGTTGTGACAACGAACGAACACATACAGGAAGTCGGCTTCACTATGACCACCCATGAAGACGTCCAAAAGATCTCGTTCACAGGGTCTACGCGCGTTGGGAAGCTCCTGATGGCACAGGCGAGCTCTACTTTGAAGAAATGCTCATTTGAGCTTGGAGGAAACGCTCCTTTCATTGGTCAGATCACTCCTAAGCAGTCTCCGGGTCCAACGCCGCAGTGCTGACAGTCTTATACAGTATTCAATGATGCAGATCTTAAGAAGACCATGACAGGCTTGCTTTCAGGGAAGTTCCGCGGGTCAGGTCAGACCTGCGTATCTCCTAACCGGATATATGTCCAATCTGGTATCTATGATGCTTTCATCGCCGAATTCACGAAGCACGTCAAGGAGCAATTGAGGGCTGGTGCCGTTGAAGACGACCAAACAATGCTCGGCTGCGTCATTAGTTCGAAAGCTCTTGATAAAATCGAGCGACTTGTGGCTGATGCAAAGTCAAAAGGGGCCAAAGCAGTCATTGGAGGAGAACGAAACATGGACTCTCCTTCGACTTTCTATCCAGCCACCATCTTGACCAACATGGCACCGGAAATGGAGGCCAGCCAGACTGAGATATTCGGGCCTGTTGCTGCTGTTTATCGCTTTGATGCGGAAGAAGATATGATCGCCCAGGCGAACCAATCCGAGGTTGGTCTAGCGGCATACATTTATACGGAAAATTTGCCGGTCGCGTGGAGGGTGGCAGAAGCTTTGCAGGGTGAGTCTACCAGTCACAACTTATTTTGGATTCTTGCTAATCCTCCGCAGTTGGAATGACTGCCATCAATGCTGGTTCAGTGTCAGATCCTGTGGCTCCTTTTGGAGGTGTCAAGCAATCAGGCTTCGGCAGAGAAGGTGGCAGGCATGGCATGGAGGAGTTCCAGACAATCAAGGTGTGTAGTCTGCGTTTACTCTATGGAGATGAGCGGCTGCTAACAGTGAATGACGCAGACAATCATGCTTGGCGGGCTTGACCTGCCTCACACTTCTCTGTAGGTTTCACTGTAGAGCTATATCACGCCATGCTGGGGCTCGATCAAGCTACCGGCAATTCCAGCTATGCGATATCTAGTGTGACATGATGTGTAAGAGTAGCAAGACTTTCTGGCAAACTATCTTTATGTCTGTTTGCATAGCTCAATATCTACACTTTGATCTGTTTCCCCGTCAGACACATGTCCGTCCGCACTCGCACCCTCTCCTATCGTCACGTCTACCGTACTAGCCTTGGATCCCTTCCAGTTCCCGGGAAATCGCCATCTGTCACCCTGCCAAGCTTGAGCCTCAGGGAAATCCTCCCATTGCAATCCAGCCTCTTTTGCCCGTTTCCGTATACCTCGCGTTCGAAAGAGCCAAACGATTTGCGACAGGAAGATGCTGGCCTCGATCGTTGCGCTGCATCACGTCAGTGCTCTAAACGTGGGAACAGAACATCAGAACATCAAAACCTACTAAGCGGCATACATCACTCCACCAAGGACATCGAACGTATATTGCGCAGCTATCAAACGCTTAAGTCATATCCTCCCAGCACGAAGGGCCACATCCAACTCACCAATCGCCATCAGCGAAAAGAAAGCCCCGAACCAGTCAATGGTCAGAAACCCGAAGTCGATCCCCACCACCCGGCCTCTTCGCTTGAAGAGCTCGAACGGCACCGGCAAGTACCCGATGATCAGCAGCACCGCTGCAATCACGCCAACGAGCCTCACGGGCCACGACACTCCGCGGCGATACGGCCCGCGGATGACGAGCGCTAGCAGTACCTCAATGCCGGCGAAGAAGAGCGCCAGCACCGTGGCCAGCAGTGTCGTCGTCCAGACGCGCCATTTCCTACTCGCGATTAAAGTCATCAGCCATACTCTCCGGGCCCAAAAATCTCTTCGCTTCAATTCCAGTTTTTCCCAAAACAACCACATCACAACCCCCTCCCCTTCTCTTCTCCCCGAAAACGCAAAAGGCCTTCATACCGACCACCCTCTAACCCCCCAAAAACAGTCTTGCTGCAACAAAGGAACAGAGAAGAAGAATAAAGAAAGAAAAGAAACCCACCGCCCATACCGCAAACACTGCGCCCAGCTCACCAGGCACAACAGGCAGAAACACTGCGGCTGCACCCGGAGCGGGACGTTGAACCCCTGCGCGATGGCGTAGGCCCCGAAGGGCACGCCGCACGCCGCCCAGAGGAACATCATGGTGGCGGGGAGGCCCTCGGTCGACTTGGTGCGGTGGTTGCGCACGACCTGGGGGATGAGCTGGACGCACCAGCAGATGGTGCCGAGGGTGCCGAGGACGTTGGCCGAGGTGGGGATCGAGGTTTGCGGGGGCATTTTTTGTTTATTTGGGGGGTTGGTGTGGATAGTGGGTGTGGTGAAGTATACACTTGTGGTTTGATGTTGAGAGGGAGCTGTTATGGTGGAAGAGACAGTTGTTTGAGTGCAGTGAAGCCCATGCCAAGACTACGTGTGTGTGACTATTTGCGACTGAGGGGTAGTCATGTGTGTTCATTTTGCTAGTTGGCGATGCAGACCATTGATTGGCTGATTTAAACAGTCGATGATCATTTTCCAGTGATTTCGTTGATATCTTGGCAGACTTTTTTGTCTCAGGAAAATGTTGAGAGAGATGACATAGCACGCTAACTCGGAACGGGGCAGCCGGCCGTGTGAGGTAAGCGAGGGGTCTCATGCAGGGTTATATATGGGACAAGTTTGACGTTGTGCTCAGGTCAAAAAAGATATGTATATGCGCAATTGTTGATTCCTTTGTCATGATTTCCCCATGCCTGGCCTCCAAGACCAGGTGTAACCGGGACCACCAAGAAGTTGATGCTCCAGTTGACAACATTGGCTGCAGCGTCACCCCTGGCGCGGATTCGAGGAGGCTTGATCTCGGCTGCATACAGCCCAGGTACGAGGCATTATGTATTACCGAAGACGGTAAGATACACGAATAGTTCAAAAGCAGTGGCGGTCGCGGCGGTTCCGGGGACGAGATATTCGAATGTGATGACCGTAGAGGTCCTTCGACCAAAAACACTGATTAATAAGAGTTTGCGAGTGAGTCGACTTTCTAACACGACACGAGAGAGAAGACCGCATCGACTATCTTGCTGACATCTCTTAGCAATAGCGACGTGTTGCTGCTTTTGTCAAGCGATTGTTCGAAGACAGTTGGAAACAGTAGATGAGGACATATCAGCCTCCGATCTGCCGGAAGAATTGAGATGACACTCCAAGGATGGTACGTCGGAATTGCTGCAATGGCCCTCCGATAGTGGGATCCTTGAATTGGAAGTTCGAGTCGACCGCATGCTCGATTTTGATGACATCGACCAATCCGCGGATGTCGACTGCTGTCAGACTATCGTCTCTCTATGCTATTCAGCAATTATGAGCTTAGAAAGGCCTACCTCAACATATGTGTCTCGTTTATTCACCTTACCTTTGGAATAGCCAACGAATCTAATTACTCTCTCTCTCTTTTCCGCGCTCTTGTTCTTCTGCTTTTTGTCTGCTTTGCTTCCGTTTATGCACTTTCATAGCAACGAAAACCGATCATGATCGATGGAATCTCGTCTTTCGGTCAGTGATCCGTACAATCACCTCGTCTCCCTCCGCCTGTTTTGCAATTTCAAGATCCTGCTTCTCTTCTCCTGCTTCCACAAACTGCAGATTGTATCGCCAGAGGTTCAAAGCTACAAAACGCCATGATGACTCAGATATCTCCCGCTGCAGAGCGTTATGCCGCTGCCGAAGGGCCGATAGTAGCTAGGGCGCTCAAGAGATCTGTCACTTGAGAAACGAAATTAACTCACTTCGTGCGGATTGGCCCGAAGTTTTCCACACTCAAGAGTAAATGCTTTCAAGGAACGAGTATCTTTACACCTGCAAGAATTGTATGAAGGCTCCACCATGAATCTGTTAAGGGCGCCATTGTCAAATGGGAGTGGGGTCCAATCCTAACTGCAAAAAGACGACTGCAGGGTGAGAGGATGCATCAGAAACTTATAGTGCTTGCCTACTCCATCATCCCTCAGCTTCCGAGCAGGGGCTTGGCACTTTTCTCAAGACGCTCATTGATCAAATGTCGTTCCTTAGCAACCAAGACTGGTTTAGTTTCTGATAAAAACTAGCAGGGGGCGGTCGGCTGTGAAAAGACCCTGTACATCCCACTGAGTGGTTGCCTAGCTCGTGGATCAATCAATTTCCAACGGTCCGCTAGCCCCAATGCGGTAAGGTAGTGATTCTGACCCATGATAGGGGGCTAGCGAAGAAATTGGAGGACAGAACCCTTTGGGCTTTGAGGTTTTGACTCGTAATTTTTCTCTGAACCGTAGCAGAATGTTAAGGCGCGGGCTTCTTAAGTAAAGAACCTACGACGAACCTACGACGAAAGTAATTTGCCACGCGGGAGATAAAATTCTTGACTACATTGCTTCCATACCCATACCTGGCGTCTTGTTCCGTCATAAGCCGTCATGATCACACTAGTCTTGATAGGCCTCGCTGTGGGATATCTCACATGGAGCCTGGTCCTAATGGAGATTAATTACCAGCGTGCCTCCTCAATGGGAATTCCTTTGGTCCGGTTACCTGTCGATCCTATGAACATTGTTTGGCTCATCCTCGAACCCTACCTCTGGCGTCTTTTGAACCGTTTTCCATTCGACTGGGGCACTTTCGGTCATTATTCCCGCAGAGGTTGGCACTTCAAAGACAAAGCAACGTCGCACCTCAAATATGGTCCCATCTGGGCGCTCGTCACTCCGTGTGATATCTATGTCTACGTTGCTGAACCAGAGGCCATCCACGACATTTTCGTTCGTCGAGGAGATTTCCTCCGTCCCAGTAAAATGTATAGTAAGTTTAAGGGAAGTCCAAGGTCTGAAATTGACTTAATTTGGACACAGAATTGCTTGAGGTTTATGGACCGTGTATTTCTACAGCAAGTTGGACGGACTGGCCACGCCATAGGAAGGTACTTGCAGCGCCCTTTAATGAAAAAATCATGAGATTTGTTTGGAACGAGTCACTCAAACAAACAAGGGAGATGCTGCAGTCATGGACTCGTGGCGATGGGTCTAGGATTCCAAGCGTTGCCAAAGATACCCGCACTCTTTCGTTGAATGTACTCGCAGCAACTGGCTTTCATCGATCTTACAACTTCAGCAGCTCAAACCAGCCAAGAGCCGATGAAGCAAAGACTTACCGGAGTGCATTGCAGACAGTATTAGATAACGCAATATTTCTTATGGTCGTCCCTCGTCGACTACTACAATTCCCTCTACCACGGTCGTGGGCACGCATAGGTATCGCAGCTGCTGAATTTAAAAGCTACATGATGGACATGTTACGCGAGGAGACGGCCCTTTTGAAACGAGGCGAACCTGGTACGGGAAGTCTGATGACTTCGTTTGTGCGAGCACTGGACACCCATCAGAAGGAAGAGTCAGCTTCGAAGAGCAACGATGGTCTTTTGTCAAAAGGGCTCACGGAGGAAGAAATTTTTGGCAACATCTTTGTCATCAACTTCGCTGGGCACGATACCACTGCGAATACGCTGGCATTCAGTATGATCCTACTTGCAGCGAACCCCGAAGTTCAAGACTGGGTCGCCGAGGAAGTGGAGCAGCTTACCAGCGGCTGCGACAGCAAAGAATGGGACTATCATGAGCTTTTCTCCAATCTTAAACGATGTCAGGCTGTTCTGGTACGTATCTGGTCGCTAGATGAGTTTTGATTGAAGCTGATGGATCGTGTGCACAGCTCGAGACTCTCCGCCTCTATCCCCCAATCCTGGCACTTCCGAAATGGAGCAGCGATCACCCGCAAACGCTCCAGGTCGGCGAAAGGGCAATCGTGATACCACCGCAAACAGGAGTCATGCCAAGTCTCCTCACAGTCCAAACCTACCCAAAATACTGGCCCGATCCTCTCCGCTGGCAACCCTCCCGATGGATCGTGCCGCTTACAGCCCCAGACCCAAAAAAATCGAAGTCGAGCTTGGCCGACCGGCTACACCACGAACAACTGTTCAGCCCCCCGCAGAGCACGTACTTCCCTTGGTCCGACGGGCCCCAGAACTGCCCCGGGGCGAAATTCGCTCAGGTGGAATTCGTGGCGGTCTTGGCCGGCCTCTTGCGGAAGCACCGGGTCGTGATTGTTCGCGAGCCCGGCGAAAGCGCGGAGCAAGCGAGGGGTAGAGCTTTGGCTACGACGGAGGACTGCGACTTGGAGTTGCTCTTGCGGATGCGCGATGCGGACAGGGTCAAGTTGGCTTGCAAGCGGGTGTGAGTTCAAGACTTACAAATCCGACCGACTGACTCACATATGTCGAGGGTTATAGGACATCTGCTGGTGTGTCCATGTAGCAAGCGTCGGACAGTATGAGATCTCCAATATTTCGATCCCCTCTAGCTAGATAAACCTCCAATGCGACATCTGCGCAAACACGCGAAATAGTTGAAGCATTCTCCCACTGCCGCATACTTATTCGGATATTCCAGTTTCATATATCAGGAGATCTTCTATCAATCATCAAGCATTCCTCAAGCAGTAGCGCAGTTGAAGTCACACTTGCAGGGTATCGTTCTCGTGTCGGCGACAATTGCACGAATAGCAGAGCAATCGCTGAGATGAAAGCTAATTCGGCACATTTAAACAGGGATCGTGAAGACTTCGCGAAAGCGATACAGCAATGGATACCACATCAATGTAAGTGACGGGAGATTCCAGTGGGCCGGGCTAGGTAATCGGCAATTCCATACCGGGTGGAAAGTACCTTTTTTCCATTTTCGGGGCGACCGTGGGATGCTTTGGGGTTCTACTACTGCATATCGCCTGCGACTGATAGATATCGCTAAATCTCATATCCAGCACACTAGGCTGCTAATAATTGTTAGCGGGTAGGTCTCTCTGTTTGTGAGATGTTGAACCACACATAGCGCGGCTACACTTCACTGATGAGCTGGACCGAAGAGATTTGGCACTAGACCAAACGTGGGAGATGGAATTTGCAAAATCGTGATCACACGTTCTCATCATTCTCAGCAGACGAAGAGTGATGATATCAAGCCTAGTATACAAGCTTTCCCCCTTCCTCGTCTCCCTAGCCCTTCCTTCCTTCCTTCCAGCTCCCTCGAGACAAGCCCCACCGGTTCCTCAAAAGCGCGCACAACATCCCATCAAGCAGACCACTCGACCTCCACGGTCCTCTTCCCCGGCCCCTCCGACGCCGCCGCCCCGGCCGCGAACGCATTGTGTGCGCGGTCAGAATGGTCTCCGCTATTTGCGTTGTTGCTGTTGCTTCCCGAGCTGTCGTCGCTGTTACTTCCCGAGCTAGCGCCGCTGTTATTGTTGTTATTATTATTGTTATTGTTATTATTGTTGTTGTTGCTAGCGTCACTGTTCCCGCCGTTGTTCGTGTTACCCCCATCGTCCGACCAGGTGCCAGGTGCGGCATGGGAATGTGTGTCATCGGTGGAGGTGGAATTGCCGGCCGGCTGTGAGGGGGGCTGTTGCGTGGAGCCGCCGGCGTTGCCGTTGTGGATGCCGGGTTCCGGGGGGGACTGCTGCAAGGGGCCGTGGGGGTAGGGGTTTGAGGCCGTTTGGGCGTTGCCGTTGTGGATGCCGGGTTCCGAGGGGGACTGCTGCAAGGGGCCGTGGGGGTAGGGGTTCGAGGCCGTTTGGGCGTTGCCGTCGTGGATGGTTTGCGGGTTGGGTTCCGGGAGGGGGAC